>CM035410.1:90634315-90864315 GCA_020310875.1 Ceratopteris richardii
AACCCTAATCCTAATCCTAAAAACCTAAAACCCTATTTTATATATATATTTATTTATTAATTCAAATTTTTTCCTTAAACCCTAAAACCCTAAAACCCTAATCCTAATCCTAAAAACCTAAAAACCTAATCCTAATACCTTAATCCTAATCTTAAAAACCTAAAATCCTATTTTATATATATATTTATTTATATATTCAGATTTTTTCTTAACTATACCTATTTTTATATATTTAATTATATATATTTAATTATATATATTTAATTATATATATTTATATATATATATATATTTAAATATATATATTTAAATATATATATTTAATTAAATTATTTAAAACACTAATACTTTTTATATTTATTTATCTATATTATTATCCTATTATATATATATATATTTATTTATTTATTCAGATTTTTTCCTTAAATCTTAAAACCCTAAAACCCTAATCCTAATATATATATATATATATATATATATATATATATATATATATATATATATATATATATATATATATATATATATATATATATATATATATATATATATATATATATATATATATATATATATATATATATATCTATTCAGATTCTTTTCCTTAAACCCTAAAACCCTAAAACCTTAATCCTAATCCTAAAAACCTAAAACCCTAATCCTAATCCTAAAAACCTAAAACCCTATATATATATATATATATATATATATATATATATATATATATATATATATATATATATATATATATATATATATATATATATATATATATATATATATATATATTCAGATTTTTTCTTAATTAATCCTATTTTTATGTATTTAATTATATATATTTAATTAAATTATTTGAAACACTAGTACTTTTTATATATGTATTATATGCATGTGTATGTGTATGTGTGTATATATGTTATGTAGGTGTTAGAATCCAAAAACCCTAATCAGAAAGACTTAGACTTAAACCTAAAATACTAAAACATAAATACGTAAACACCTATAAAAATCTAAATGTGTAAATGTGTAGATATGTGTGTGTGTATGTATGCTCTATTTTGCTATGTGTATGTATGCATGTGTGTATATTTCTATGTGTGTGTATGTGTGCATGCATGTGTGTATATGTGTATGTGTGTGTATGTATGTGTGTGCATGTATGTGTGTATGTGTGTGTGTATGTGTATGTATGCATATGTGTATATATGTGTGTGTATGTATGTGTGTATGCATGTGTGTGTGTATGTATGCATGTATGTATATTTGTATGTGTGTGTATGCATGCATGTGTGTATATGTGTGTATGTAAGCATGCATGTGTGTATATGTGTGTGTATGTAAGCATGCATGTGTGTACATGTATGTATGTATGTATGCATGTGTAAATGTGTAGATGTGTGTGTGTGTGTATGTGTGTGTGTATGTATGCTCTATTTTGCTATGTGTATGTATGCATGTGTGTATATGTGTATGTGTGTGTATGTATGCATCCATGTGTGTATATGTGTATGTGTGTGTATGTATATGTGTGCATGTATGTGTGTGTGTGTATGTGTATGTATGCATATGTGTATATATGTGTGTGTATGTATGTGTGTATGCATGTGTGTGTGTGTATAAATGCATGTATGTATATTTGTATGTGTGTGTATGCATGCATGTGTGTATATGTGTGTATGTAAGCATGCATGTGTGTATATGTGTGTATGTAAGCATGCATGTGTGTACATGTATGTGTGTATGTATGCATGTGTAAATGTGTAGATGTGTGTGTGTGTATGTGTGTGTATGTATTCTCTATTTTGCTATGTGTATGTATGCATATGTGTATATGTGTATGTGTGTGTATGTATGCATGCATGTGTATATGTGTATGTGTGTGTATGTATGTGTGTGCATGTATGTGTGTATGTGTGTGTGTGTATGTGTATGTATGCATATGTGTATATATGTGTGTGTATGTATGTGTGTATGCATGTGTGTGTGTATGTATGCATGTATGTATATTTGTATGTGTGTCTATGCATGCATGTCTGTATATGTGTGTATGTAAGCATGCATGTGTGCATATGTGTGTGTATGTAAGCGTGCATGTGTGTACATGTATGTGTATGTATGCATGTGTAAATGTGTAGATGTGCGTGTGTGTATGTGTGTGTGTATGTATGCTCTATTTTGCTACGTGTATGTATGCATGTGTGTATATGTTTATGTGTGTGTATGTATGCATGCATGTGTGTATATGTGTATGTGTGTGTATGTATGTGTGTGCATGTATGTGTGTATGTGTGTGTGGATGTGTATGTATGCATATGTGTATATATATGTGTGTATGTATGTGTGTATGCATGTGTGTGTGTATGTATGCATGTATGTATATTTGTATGTGTGTGTATGCATGCATGTGTGTATATGTGTGTATGTAAGCATGCATGTGTGTATATGTGCGTGTATGTAAGCATGCATCTGTGTACATGTATGTGTGTATGTATGCATGCGTAAATGTGTAGATGTGTGTGTGTGTATATTCTCTATTTTCCTATGTGTATATATGCATGTGTGTATATGTGTATGTGTGTGTATGTATGCATGTGTACATGTGTAGATGTGTGTGTGTGTATGTATGTGTGTGTGTATGCTCTATTTTCCTATCTCTAACTTCCTTTCTTTTCATCATTATTTATCTCTCACTCTCTCTCTCTCTCTTTCTCTTTCTCTCTCTCTCTCTCTCTCCCTCTCTCTCTCTCATCTCTCTCTCTCTTTCTATCTCTCTCTTTCTCTCTCTCTTTCTCTCTCTCTTTCTCTCTCTATCAATAGACAATAAATCAATCACTTAGAAGTATGTTGTTGAGCTTCGACGAGCTGTTGGTGTTGAAGAGCTTCGACCAGTTGTCTCAGTCACAACCAGATCTACATGGAGCATCAAGGCACCATACCTGGTGCTTCTATGCAATCAAACAAGGAAGGCAAGAGGCACGAAAACAAGGAGGGAGAGAGAGTCACGCATGGAATGCAAGAAACAAGATTCTCTATTCGGTATATTCAAAAAAGGAAGTACACCGATATCTTATAGATGTAGGGTAAAGTTTAAGTCTAAGTGAGAATGTACTTTAAAGAAAGGTAGTCGAAAGGTTTTTCCTAAGGTTCAAAACTAATGGAGTAAAGAAATACTTGGTTTATCTCAACAATCCCCCTCTTCAACCAAGTGGTAGGGCTTGAGATATTTTATGGATACATCATAAGGTTCATGTGATACAACAAGTTCTTCTCAAGGATACATCCTTTTGGATACATCTAGGTTCTCAAAGGATACATCTAGGGTCTCATAAAGGTTCACAAGGAAGCTTCTTGGTTCAAAGATACATCTTATGGGTCACATGTTGATCTTAGCCCATGTGTTTTAGAGAAAAACAGTGAATGTTGGTTTATTTTGGTGGGTGCAAACTACAAAAGAAATCTAAATCTAGAATAGAGTCCTACAGTAGATCAATGTAGTAAAAAAGATGATCGGTGGAGGTTGGAGTTTTGTTGTAGCTTTCTTTGGAAGGACCATCAAAAACATGATAATTTGCATCTTATTGTTGATCTTGGTCTTCATTTGTCTCACTTTCACTTCCACTTTCGACAACGTAGGTCTTCCCTTTGGTTCTTGAGTTCTTCTTTTGACACCTTTGGAAAGTATGTCCATTTCTTCCACACTTTGAGCACTTCATGAGCTTGAAGCAATCTTTTGCTTCATGATTCTTCAATCCACAATGTGTGCATGAACGAAAGGTTGGTTTTGTGACCATGAATGCCTCCTGTGTTGGTGTCTCCAAAACCTTCTTGTCTTCTTCCTGCAAAGAATGAATCACATTTTCTAAAGATGGAGATGGCTCCTTCTCTTTTAGTACCAAAACAAGATGATTATATTTTGAGGGCAATGCTTTTAAAAGGATAGCAACTTTGTCTTCCTCTTCAACATTGCATCCAATAGATGCGAGTTGGGTGCAAATACTTTTTTATTTGTTGATGATGCTAGGAAGAGTATCTTCCTTTTGCCATGAGAGTCCATATAATTTCATCTTTAAAGACACTTTAGAATGCGCTCCAAAAGTTGACTCCAACATTTCCCAAGCTTTCCTTGCAGTAATGGCTTCGTCAATATGATGTATGAAGTCATGTCTAAACTTGATATCAATACTCCAAGAGCTTTCTCATCTCTTTGAGAAAAGTTGTGATCTTTTCCTTTGCTACTAGAAGCTTCGGTCTCTCCATTTTGCTTCACCACACTCCAAAGCCCTTTCTTCATTAAGTAGCCCTTTACTTTGACTTTCCAAGTATGGAATCCATCGTCATTGAACATGGCTAGACTGTCCTTTCCCATATAATATTTTAGCATACACACTATGAAGGTTTTGAGTAAGAGAGGTCCTACCAAGAGACTCTCTTGGTGGTGTCTATCCCTTTAACAATTGCAAAGAAAATCAAGGCTTTGATGTACCATGCGATGTTGAAGTGATGTTGAACATGGTGATTAAAATCACCTCATAAAATTTCTATGATGATAACAACCATCGTTGATGTAATACAGAGAGGAAAAAAAAAACATATTTGCTGCATTATGATTGACAACGGAACATGACAGGATTTCTCGTTAGATAATTCTTATTAACAGTAATGCTTTTCTGTGTCTTGCACTACTGTAGATTAAAGATATATACCCTCCTTCGGACTAGCTTTGTTTCCTCTCCAAGAGACTTCAGAAACTATTTTGCTGGGCGAGCTCTGCATTCTTCACAGACGGTTACTATAACACCGAAGAAAATACAAACTTACATCGATGTGGAAAGAATCATTTTTTGAATAGAGTTTGGTATGTGAACATGGCATAGCATTCCTTGATTAGATTAAAACACAGAATAAAGAAAATAGCTTACAGTAATATCAGAATGTATCCAAACTAATCCGAACTCTTTGGCATGCACTCAGAACGCCATCGCTGCCTTATTTTTCAGAGAGTAAACATTAGCAGCACGTCTTCAAACATGTTTGCATTGAAAAGTTAACCGTGTCTAGAACACAACCTTCATGGCAGTAAAGGGACGAGTGAATACTTGAACTGCATGGGCAAGCAATGTGCTTATCTCCATCGGCATCCTTTATCATCTGTCGCTATAGCGATCCAAATTTGGAGCATAGAGATGGAAGCATTCATCATATCATCTGCCCATTTCGCGCGCAATCAGTCCAAGAAATCATCCATTTGTGTGATTGAATCCTCTTTGGAGCGATCGTCAAACTTGTCACGTTCAGCAACTTCAGCGCCTTGTCAAAGGCTTTGTATCTTGTTGGTTTCAGCAGACGTGCGCGGAGGATGCATGAAGCTCAGCTCTGATACCACATGTTGAGCTTTGATGAGCTCTTGGTGTTGAAGAGCTTCGACCAGTTGTCTCAGTCACAACCAGATCTACATGGAGCATCAAGACGCCATACCTGGTGCTTCTGTGCAATCAAACAGGGAAGGCAAGACGCGCGAAAACAAGAATGAGGGAGAGAGAGTCACGCACAGAATGCAAGAAACAAGATTCTGTATTAGGTATATTCAAAAAAGGAAGTACACCGATATCTTATAAAATGTAGGGTAAAGTTTAAGTCTAAGTGAGAATGTACTTTAAAGAAAGGTAGTCGAAAGGTTTTTTCCTAAGGTTCAAAACTAATGGAGTAAAGAAATACTTGGTTTATCTCAACATATGTCCCTCTTTTGGATCATTGTCATCAAAGTGTAATGTAGGTCGTCTATCATTGAATTCCAAACAATCCACGCCAAAGAACTTCTGCAAAATCAAAGAGAAGAGAAATTATAAGACCTAAAGCATAGAGAAAGACAAAGGCTAACAGTATGCGCACTAGTTACCAAGATCTCAAATCTAAACCGAGAGAGAGTGTGTGTGTGTGTAGAGAGAGAGATCTCTATGTGTGTGTGTACACAAGACAATGGAGTTTGCAATTCGCTTCGCACACGCAAGTTTGATAGAAGACGAACAGTACTCAGACATGCGCAAAAAAGTGAATTTTTGCTCTCGGGTTCCCGGTATGTTTAAAAGTCGGCCTCAGTATGGATGTCCGTATGGACGTCGGTATGGGCGTCGGTAACTTCCAGTAAATTACCGACGCTTATACCGACGCTCATACTGATGCGTATACCCACGCTTATACCGACATCTGTGGAGCACACCGAGGATCGGTTTAAAACGTTCATACCGATGGTCACTTGACCATCGGTATCTTTAAGTCACGTTTTACGATGTTTATACCGGCGCCGCGAGTGACCGTCGGTATAAGCGGCATCGGTATGCCCCTCATATTTTGTAGTGCTAGTGATTATGGGCTTTGAGTGGAAAAACTTAATCCAAATTCAAAATACAATTCATAAAGTGAGAAATAATTTGTGCTTTTATCTAAGTCAAGCTTTCATAATTGCTTATTTTAGTTCCATAATTCCATAATCGTCTAAAAGTTGGAAGGACATTGGAATACAAAATGAAAGTCTCTGTATATTGTAATAAAGATGGAACTTAACTATCATTGTCATAGTGCTTTTGCAACCTAATGATGTCATGTGTTGGGTCCTAGTCCTACCTGATGGTTTTTTGCACTTACAAATGACTTGACTTGTAAAACTTACTATGAGCAATATATGTAGAGATTGTATATATAGTACTATTCTCAATGGTACTTCTAGAGCTTTTGGATTGTCAAAACTCTAAGTTCATTGCTTTTCAATGTGGTTGGTCATGTTGTTTTTCTCGATGTTAAGCTTAACCATTTAATTTAATGCCAAGAACTTGATATTGTTTAGTGTTTTGTGTATCATTTTTACAAAAATAATCATTTTCTAACTTTCACTATTTCATATTGAATTTTTAAGAGTGGTCCCCTCTCACTTCCAAACCTAAAACCGATATAAAAACAAGTTCTATGTTCTCATTTTTCACATTTTCACTCACAAAGAGCTAGAGATTCTATCAAGGCTATAGAATACTATAGCCACACACAGTGACTACATTCCCATCTACCACTTCCATAAAATCCCCTTGAGAGCTTTTCATGAAGTTGTTGGATACAACAAACTACAAAGGTTCTAACAAATTTAAATGACATAGTCTATCTAGTCCCTAATCTTCAAGGGACACTAACCATGAAGTCTAATGTGCTCGTACAGATAATTGATTATATGGACTTATATATACTATAATATTCCATTGATATTCCACCATATGAGGGAAAATGGGGCCCTTGTGATCTACTTTTTATTATTTATGAGGAGGATGAGGCCTTTGCGAAGCATCAATAGTTCCATGGTTGTGGTCAAGGATGGAGGGATCTTGTTAGATGACAAAGTGGCAATAATCAAGCATTACGATAAGAAGAGGAATATTGGAAATAAATATCTATCTTACATTGGTACAACATTCTTTATCACCAATGAGCAGCGTGAAGCTACACCCATTGACCTACCCCATCTTGTTACTAGGGGTTTTGTAGATGATAAAAAGGAACCACAAATAGAAGCTCTCCACTTATTAGAAGAGAGTGAAAATAAGTAGAGCTTTTCCACATGGTGTTGTGAATAAATTAAATGAACACATTGCTTCGCAAGAGCATCCACCCTGCAACTTGCATATATTGCAACCTACTCTACTGAAGGTATAGATAGAAATGGCTTTGGTTGTGCCTGTAGATAGAGGAGAACTTTTGTTGCTACATGATATGGAGAAGGCATTTGTTCTATGTTGTCCAGAAGGTGCTCACTTGGGCGGATCACCAAAACAATATAGAATTCAAAACATTAGTTGTTGATCTTGAAGCTTAAGGTCATTTGGTCATTTCTTATCATAAGTTGCATAGGGTATAAGTCACAACGCATAGACAAATACAATTGTCAGAAGAACGATGATTTCATGGGGAACGTATTTGAATTCATACAATACTAAAGACATGTATTTTCAAAACGCATATGAATCTCACAGATATGGAAATGATCCACAGAGAACTTTATTCTTCACGATTATCATATTGTGTGCTCGATTGGATTTCACATAGCTTCAACAAAATCAAACTTGGAATCGGAAATGAGATATGAGGAATAACGTACTACAGGACCACAACACAATTATTAAGTAGTTTGTAAGCAGTTATCCGAAATCAAGGCGGTTTCATCAGCTTCAGGGCAGATGTTTGATTCGTTCATTCAGCTATGAATACACATCTATGTTATCTTGATGTCGCTTGTTGTATAACGTGCCTATGCATTAAGTATAAATCAAAACAAAATATCGAAACAAACTGTCATTGTGGCCTGTAGATGAACAGCTTGTCTCTTCCATTGTTGCCCAAGGCCAGTACTTTCATGATAAGCGCAACATCATCATCAATAATATTCACACTGTATTGTAATCGCCATGGAAAGAGGGCTTCTCCAGAAAGAAAATGTTATCCTTTGTTCTGCATGGAATTGTCCTTTTCACTCTAAACGTCAACATGGCCTTCTTTCTTCAACCACATATAAATCATGCTAAACATCTGCCTGTTGATAGGAAGAACAAATCGCAGACGGACTAAGACAATTCATAAATACAATAGGATAGCACAGATATACAAAACTATCATTCTACAACAGTTATCAATGGAGCTATTAGTCTCCAAACAGCGCTCGAATTTCTTCATACCATGCTTTTCACTTATCCATAAAATCCTCCGTTGTAATCATAAGATATATTCTTCTAATCTGAATTCACGTAGATAGGTTCCTTCTATTGCAATTAATATTTGCACAACTTAATCGTATCGGTTGGGAAAGAAAACAGAACGCAATTACTGAATCTATACAGAAATGAATAGCTCAGACTCTGTTCCCATAATCAAGAAAGTGTGCTTCTACTATGCCACCATATTCTGCCCTCTGCAATCTGTTGGCGCTATTGGTCTATAATCATTTTTCAGGAAGAAGTGAAAAGTAGACTAAATTCATCTTCACAAGGATTGTCTATCATCAGAAATGATTATGCTTTTCGAAATTGATTCACTATAAAGGTGGAAACGACGTTCGTGCGGAGGACGTGTAAGCTTAAATTTCTTCATGGAGAGGGAGCTCTTGGAATCATGGAGCAGACGATCGGAAATCCTTCGCGCCCTCACAGGCTTGTAATTCTTTTAACATCGAAATACATGATCTGCATGGCTATTCATAGAACTCGCTTAGTGCACGGTTCCATAGTTTGATAAAGTAGTATTCCGATTAGTTGAACCTGAATGATCTATTCATAGACAATGCCCAATTGATTTGTGCACATGTCCAAATCTCAGTATGGAAAGCTGTCTTCCCTCCTTCTAGTCAGTCTCAAAGTTTTGCTTCCCTCCGGTTCCACTCCAATCTTCTAATTGCTGTAGAATGCTTTAAAACTCTGAGCAGTTGCTGCCATGATTCTTGTTAATATCTGGCCGACTTAATCTCCTTTCTAGTAACGTCCATGTCTCTAAATACCAGACTTCATGTTACGTTTATGCGCACGAAATTGGAAAGGAAGCACGTTGGAAAACAAAGCAGACATTGAAGTTTGCCATCTCGTAATCTCCTCTCCTTCTGCAACAGCATGCGGACGACCTCTTCCCGAACTCCCCGTTTCCTTCCACATGGACTTCTGCATAAGGCAAAAAGAATCCGAGAGCTCAACGTCCAATTCTTCCATGTCTACATTCTCACACATATACTTGTCGTCACACACATCCTTTACCTTTTGTTTTCTTTTCATTGTTTTTGTTTTACTTATGTTTTACTTTCATTTATAATAATAATTTTTCTCCACTTTTTATTTTTTTATGTTTTGATATTTTTTTTTAATAATAATTTTCCACTTAAATACATATGCACAAATTTTTGGAGTTTGAGGTATGTGGAAGCACGTGAACAATACAAGGAAGAAGAAGAAGAAGAAGAAGAAGAAGAAGAAGAAGAAGAAGAAGAAGAAGAAGAAGAAGAAGAGGCTTAAAGCACAACACACGATACTAAATGTATTATCAAGTGAATGTACAAAGATTAGTAACATGTTATGGTTATAGGTGTTTATAAAATCAAGGGAAAAAAACCTCCGAAAGAGGGAAATAATACCTCAGCAGTCCTAAGTATGTTCACACACATGACTACCAAAATATATAAATAAATCCCCCCTTAGAGTGATGTAGTGAGAAAACCGTTGGCACTCATGTATAAGGAAGTGCCAAACTATGTGCAAAGATATCAATCCACAAAAGGAAGTAAGCCCAAATCTTTGCAGAAATCTTCAAATTTCTTCGAGGTAGAGCCTTTGTGAAAACATCTGCAATGTTATCCTGTGTGGGCACATATGCCAAATTGTTCTCTCCATCAAAGAACCTCTCCCTCACATAATGATAATGAAACTTAGTGTGCTTTGTGTGAGAATGTAACACAAGGTTTCTCACAATTGCCAACACACTCTGACTCTCATTGAAGATGGTGGTAGCACAAGAATAACCAACACCCAAATTAGGCAGAAGGCATTTGAGTCACACACACTCAAGAAATGTTGTGAAGCTATCCTATACTCAGTCTCACAACTAGAAGTGGCCATACTAGGATGTTTCTTCCTCAACCAAAATATGCATGAGCTACCAAGCAAGAAGCAAAAGCCAGTAGTGGACACATGAGTGTCATAGAAACCAACCAAATGTGTGTCAGAAGAGCATGTAAATTTGGTGGTATTGATCCTCCCTTGGGATAAAACAATCGAAGTAGTCGGGTACCATTCAAGTAGCAAAAGATGTGCTTAAGCACGTGCCAATGCTTGATACCTAGGCAAATGCATAAACCTCCTTATTTGAGAGACATCAAACTCAATATCAGGCTTGATTATGCATAAGTAAATCAAGCATCCAAAAACCTGCTCATAGAGAACAATATCAAATGCATTTGAAGACTCAACCATAAACCTGTTTCCATAGGAGTGGCAATATATTTACAATCTTGAAGGCAAAAACATTGCAATAATGCATCAAGATACTTGGTTTTGACACAAAGCTATTCCCCCATGAACTTTCATAAAATAAATGTCCAAATAATGATGCAAATGCCCTTAATTTGACATCTCATAAGAGGCATGCAAATCAGCCTTCAATTCAAAAAAATGCATCTCTTTAGGACAAGTGAGTAGCATTTCATGAACATAAATATCAATGATCAGAAGCACATCATTTTAATGCTTGACATGTAAGGTGATCTCAATTGGATTGTTGTAGAAAACATGTGCAATCAAGTAGGCATGTATTTTTTCATACCAAGCACATGGTGCTTGCTTCAAACCATATAGTGTCATTTTCAATCTGTACACTTTTTTTCCATACCCTTTCTCAAGAAGACCATTGGGCTGAAATACATAAACCTCTTCATGTAATTCACCATTAAAAAATGCACTTTTAATGTCCAAGTGATGTACAATCCAACCATGATGGGGTGCAAGCACATAGATGCTATGAATGGTGGTCATTCAGCGTGTGGATGCAAAGCCTCGCCAAAATCAATGCCTCTATCTTGAGCATAACCTTTATCAATAAGCCTAGCCTTATACCTATCAACGTTTCCATCATGCTTATGTTTCAACTTGTATACCCATTTAGTGCCAATGGCCTTTTTGCCTAGAGGCAAATCACATAAAGACCAAGTACCATGTTCATGATAGCATCATATTCTGATTGCATTACAACCATTTAATTTTTTGACTTCTGCGATTCATCAAAACAAGTAGGTTCATTCTCATCACAAATACTAGAGGAAGCCTTTGCATAGCAATTTAGGTATACCTCCTTCCCCTTAGCAATCCTATGGTCTAAATCCATAAGGATTATTTCTAGGCATCCAATTAGTAATGAAGCTGCCTTATCTATAATTCCTTGATAATACTAAGTCCATGAAGTACATGAATACAAGCATCCTAACACCTTATTGATGTTTGCAATGAAGGCATGTTATCATCTCAAACAATTCTTACCTAAAGGTAAGTGTGTATATAGCACCATGAGATTGGAAATATTTTGATATACTTTCCCCAAGAAAATGGAGGTCCAATAACTTTTAACCATAATATGAATCATAAGGACATGGGCCAATGGTACACGTGCGGTTCACTATTACATAGGGCATGGCGAGCCCATGGCATGCACGCCATATAGTCATACATGAACTCCATAACCTGCAAAAACATAAAATGCTAGCAACCACATCTTGCTTGCATAGCCTTGTACTTGTTGCAATTGTTTGTCCTCCAAACCACCAAGAATGTATACCTGGCAAGTTGATGGATACTTTTAGAATTAAAACAATGAACAACTTTGATGTATGCATTTCCAATCCATGCATGTACATATAGAACATGCCAAAACATAGAGTAAAATGCCTGAAAATATAAACCATACATCCTTGAATGGTTTGATATCAGAATTGCATGCATCGAATCCTTTTTTAAAAGCTTCAAGGCCTTTGCACTTTCCTCACCAGGTCCTAACATAAACTTTGATTTGTCGAATCCCATTGGACACGTCCCAGAACATCAAGCATGGTCAAATGATTACCATAATAATGCAAATATATAAAAAATGCATATGTAATCCATCTTTAGACTTGAAAGAACTTTTGAGGAGCTCAAAATAATCATAAAATACAATATACATTATGTGCAAGTGGTGTAAAGAGAAATTTCTTCAATCGCCTTCCCGATTTGTAAGATATTGCTCCCAGAACATAGTTGTCAAAAACTAATAAAACTTTCTAGACTTCCACAGAGATGCAAAATTACATGATTTCCAAAATTCCATTCAATAAATTGAAAAAAGGTCTTCTGCTCTTCCAAATAAGCCATAACACATCCAATTTGGAGTTTCCTAGCCCAAGATATGGCCTCTCCAATTGTGACATGCTAAACTATTGGACTGGTGGAGGGGTTTGAAAAAGGTATGAAAATGTGATTTTTGAAGTACCCTAAAGCATTCTTGCATCAACCATATCCTATTTTTGTCTCCATAACCTTAGAGATTAATATATGAAAATGCTTGGGCCTGTTTTCACTTTTTCAAATCCTCCCTTCTTATATGCAAATTTGCTCCCCAAAAGAGGCTTAAACCAAGATTTTTTAGTTAAAAAAAAGGTTATATGGGAGATTTTAGCAAGCTTTTAATTCACTCCTTATGTGTATTTTTCTTGTATTTTGTAGTTCTATATGGTCCTATAAATACATACTTCATGTATGTATGCATAATTGCATGATAATCCTCTTAAACAATCTACTTTCTTGCTCCCAAAAGTGGACTTTGGCTAGAATTAGCACTAAATGTTTTTCCAAAAAGTGCAAAAAGGGGGGGGTTTGAGGAGGTGAAATTCCTCCTTAACTTATCCTTTTCATGGGTCTAATGATTCCATAAAGACTTCCATATGATATACTCTCAGTATATATACTTTTTGCTATCTGTCCATACCTAATGCATCTCTTTTGCCTCTCCCAAAATGGGAACTTCTTAAATTTAGGTGTTGGAATTTCCTCTCAAACAATGATGGAACGCGGTGTTGTAGAGCTTCAAAATCCCACCATACTAGGCCAATTCTTGAATTTCTTGATTCTATATGCAACTCCATACACTATATTATATTTATGCATGGTTTTTTTATCAATCTATGGACAATCCCTCTTCATTTCCCTTTCCCCAAATGGCATCTTCTCAAACTAGCACCTGCAACGTATGTAAAAATCATGAACATGGCTACTTTGCTCATACCTACAACTTACACTTTCTTGTATTTGAGGGATTCCTTAATTCTTTATGGGATTCAACATCTCGTACTCATGCACAAGATTTCATGGAAAAATAATGGGAGATGAGCTCATTTACTTCTCTTTTGTACATTCATTCTGATGAGCTCCCAAGAAAGCCTATATGAAGAGCTCCATTCATTACCAATCTTCCTTATAAAATTCTTACAAGTGGAAATTATTTTAGATCAACTACGTGAAGGCTTCCTCGTGTTCTAGACATGCATGAATGCATTAGATGACATCATATTCGTGATAGGTAAATCATTTTCCATATAAATTGAGGTGACTCAAACTCTTCTCCCTCCCACAATATGTGCTATACATGGCCTGTCATGGGCTCGAGTGTAGGCACAAATCCCATTGTTACTTGGTTTCATGAGCCCTTATACCAACATAATTTGCAAGAGCTCTTCGTCAAGCTTTCATGGCCCTCCTCTCACCCTCATGCGATTGCCCACATTGACAACCACACAATTGTGACTTCTCTATCTCACGAGGAGAGAGAGCTCAAGGGGGCTCTCCCCTTTAACCCTCATGGTCGACAGCCTGATAAGCGTCCACTTATCTACTAAGAATGAAAAAAATGCTTAGCTCAATTAAGAGATTTGTGCACATTTGACAACAAGAGAAAACAATTTCGTGGATAGGTTAGCACCTTCCTTTGGGGCAAGATGTGGGTTCAAAACCCATGGCTTTGTGGTGTGCATCAAGCATACATATTAGCTGCCTACAGATCATACCATTGTGATACCAATCTGATGTCTGATGCCATTCTTTTGCCATCGCAAACCTTACTTTTGCCATCATCTCTTCACTAGAGCTTGCGGGCTATTAGTCGGCCATCGAATTGGCAATTGTAAAAATTGAATCTTTTTCTAGTCCGCACATACGAAAGGTTATTACAAAGATGTTTGTATCTTTATATAAATGATTGAAAAAGAGACGCTCGGTGACGATCAATTGGGATCACCAAACTGTCTGTCTGGGTGATTGATCTGACGTTACTGTGGTGTGCGTTGGTTAACTCTGAGTATTCTGTGTCGTCTCTGTCTTGTTTTGTTTATCGATACCGTTCGGTTTGTGATTTACATCGACTTCTAGAAGATCGCCAGACTGTTTGTCTGGGTGAGTTTTTCTGCGAAGTTTGTGTTGCGATTGTTCTGCTAATTTTGCGTATTGTGGTATCTCTCTGTCTTTTGATGTTCTGTAAGTTTTTTGATGAAGTCTATACTCTAGTAATGAGAGTTTCAGTACTAAGTGTTTGAGAATCCTGAATCGTTCTACGTCTACTGCCCTGCTTGATTATCTGTACCTGTTCGGTAAAGATTAAGTCACTATTATTGTCTCTATTGTTACAGTAGTTTGTGTTCGGGACAGTTCTTGAGTTAAGCAAGTAATTCTACATTACGGTACTGACTAGTTCTTGCGCTGTACGCTGAAGAGAGCATTAGCCAGTGTGTGTTCGGTAAACTTTGGAAGAGTTTGATTTCGTACTATAAGATTGTAAGTGTAATAGATTCTTGATAGAGTCTTGAGCATTATGATATCGCTGTTTGTGAAGTGGTTAGTTTGGGAAACCAAGCATAGGGCCTCTGTTTTAGTAGACCCCTTCCACTCCCAAGAACCCACTAATTGTTTAAATGCATCTCTGACAGATAGTTTCACGTTTAACACTGGCGCCGTCTGTGGGAAAGGTGGCATCAAGAGTGTTGCCAGCTAACTGTGGGAATGTGGCACGAGATTGTTGCCATTTGTCTATGCAAATGTAGCATCAAGAATGTTCGTTGATTGATTGTGAAAGTGGTCATAGATTGTGAATTGACCGTAAAGAAGAATAGTACGCAAAGTATTGCAAACATAGTATATGCCGGTTACTCGTTCTGGTGAATCATACCCGAAGCATAGAAGAAACAACAGTCTTGGGCGATAGCTAATTTGCTAAGGACGCATCCAGAAAGTAGAAGCGCTGATAAGTCTAACCTAGTTGTCAAGGAATTGAAGAACGCCAGTAGTGATTCCGGTAGTATTCTGGTGGAACCTACTACCTTTTTGGCGGATTCCAATGCGGTTTCGGCACAGTCTGTCAAAGATATAGTAACTCCAGAGTGTACCAGGACGCAGCATGAAGGTAATTTAACACCATTGGGTCAAGATTCAAATTTGTCTGCGGATAGAAACGTCTTGGCCAAAGAAATTAGTGAAGGTGAAAAAGCACCTTGTTTTGGTGAAAATTTGACACCTTCTGGTGTCATTTCGATACCAGTTGCTGAGAATTCACAGTTTTTCGGTGACGGTTTATCATTTCTTGGTGAATCTTCAGGCCACTCACCGCTATTTGGAGTAAGCTTTCCTACATTTGATATCAAGGAGGAAGGTAGCTTATTCGAAGCTGAAATCCGAAACATACTGAACAATATTATGAAGCCGAAAAATGCACAAGCTGACGATACAGATTCCGACAGTTCAGATATTCAGCCTCGGGATACAAAAGATAGTCACAATACAACCGCCAGCATGATGAGTGGGCAACAACAACAACAACAACAACAACAACAACAACAACAACAACAACAACACAGCAATAGCAGCAAGAGCAACATCTATTTCCACATCGGCCGACTCCAACAGGAGTAACGTACACTAAATTCAGAGGATTTCGAGGTGATGACCCAGATGCTCATGTATGCACATTTGAGATAAGTTACGCAGTGCTCAATCATCCACTTGATTCGGCGTATAAAGCTATTGTATTCCAGTCTACATTGGTTAATGAAGCCGCCAGGTGGCTTAGAATATGATATTAACCATTTCGGCACCTATGAAGCGGTAAGGGATGCATTTTTGCAGAGATTCAGGCTAAAGAAGAATCCAACCAAAATTTTCGATTACCTGCAAAACAATAGATGGAAGATGAATCAAACATTGCAGGAATATGCCACCCTATTCAGAACGCATTTGAGGCAATTACCACCAGCACATGCCAACCTGCCGGATGACGTTATCACTCAATGGTTTATCAATGGTTTGACTCCGCAACTTAAACAGATTATGATCATACGCTGTGTGGGAGCTATGATGCTAGATGCAGTGATTGCAATGGCTTTGCAACTGGAAAACAAGGTTGGAGGATTTATAGAAGACCTGGAATGGTTAAAAGCGAGTAAAAATGTTGCAGAAGATCTGACCAGACAGATGTACTGCACCACGTGCAAGAATTCAGGGCATACCAGTACCACTTGTGCCCTTAACCAGTTGTTTTGTGCTATTTGCAATATGACCCGATATTCCACCGAGAATTATGCATACAACGCCAAAGTGCAGGGAACAGCAACAGTAAATGCAGTTATACAAGAACCGGGGCAGCCTGCCAATCACTATGTACCTCCTCAAATGAGAAACAACCAACAGCAAGGCTACCGAAAATAGAGGACAGAGAAATAATAACTACAATGCAAACCGCTGGCAGACAGGTCCACCACAAGAAGGTAGTGCTTTGCCACCCCCTCGTTGTCATTTCTGTGGTGAATTAGGACACATTCGAAGATTTTGTAAAGATGCGGCCGAATATGATCAAAGGAAGAAGGAGCGCCAGAACTGAATGACAAATATGGTTTAGATCACACCCATAGAAACACAAGCTGTAGTAGTTCACACCAGATCCGGTAGGCCGTTACAACTAGCAGCTGAAATATTTGAACTAGGCATCCGAGAACAACAAAGAACATATGACAAGGCTAGTTAGTGGACCACCACAGAACCTCTAGTGTTCCCAGATCCTATTCCGGTGACACAAGTTCCACTATCAAAGGAAACTGCACAGGAGCAAGAGTCAATTCTAGTAACTGACGCATCGTCTTCAGAATCAGTGAAAGGTACAAGTCAAGTAAATCAATCATGGGAAATCTTATCTAAAGCGTCCATTACTCTTCCTCTTGGACAGTTACTTGCACTAGTACCAGGACTCCGTCAATAATTCCAGTAACAGTTTAGTACTGAGTCTGCCTGCATTCCAGCAAAGGCAACAGTACAACCAGAAACTGACGCTACGGTGGATCATTCGGTCCCATTAATTACGATATGGTACAAAAATCATAAAATTAATCAAGTACTAATTGATGGAGGGTTTGGTTGTAAACATTGCTACTGCCGCATTGTGTAAAAGGTTAGGATGGACGAAAATTGAGCCTGTCCAGTTTTTTGTAAGGATGGCTGATCTATCAAGAGTCCACCCAGTGGGACTAGTACGAGATGTTTCCATAACTTTGCAAGGTACAACATTTAAGATGAATTTTGTCGTCTTAGAACTACCAGAGTCTAGATTCGATTATAATCTGCTTTTTAGCCGTCCTTGGTTGAAACAAGCTAAGGTGATACAAGATTGGTCCGCACAGGAACTCACTTTCAAGGACAATAATCGTAAATATGTTGTCAAGTTAGATGCCATCCAGCCTTGTGAATTACATGCTAGACCTTATTTTGCAGAACCAGTTCATATGTTAGATGGTTTGTCAGATAATGAAGAAGAAGAGTTTTTGAAGAATAATATTGATTTGATCTCCCTAGGAACTATTGATCTACAATCTGTTGTAGATAATTGGAATCCGGCAGTCTGTACGGTGATGCCTGTGACTGAAGAAGACAAGAAAGAAGGTACTGCTGCTATAGATGACGCCGATCTACAACAACTTTTAAAACCAGCTGATGATATAAAGAAGTCCCGACAATTCTATGTTCCAGAAGATCAGTTGATCACCTATAATTTAGGAGATGAAGAAAATCTGCGTCTTGTCAAGATAAGGGAAAGCTTACCTGAAGTATTCCAAGCAGATTTAATCCAGCTACTTCGAGAATTTTCTGATGTTTTTGCATGGGATTACAAAGACATGAAAGGTTTGGACCCTCGCATTTATCAACACAGGGTCATGCTGAAGCCGGAAGCAAAACCAATCAAACAACCCAGCTACCGGATGAATCCAAATTATGCAGCACAGGTAAAGGCAGAGCTGGATAGGTTATTGAAAGTTGGATTCATTGTACGAGTAGAGCACGCTGAATGGATCTCACCAATTGTTATTGTTCCTAAAAAGAATAAGCAACTGCGAATATGTGTGGATTACCGGAAGCTAAATGCAGCTACGGTGCCTGATCCATTTCCTCTACCTTTTCTTGACACGATGCTTGACAGAGTAGCAGGACATGAAATGTACTCTTTCTTGGATGGTTACAATGGTTACAATCAAGTCAGAATGGCTGAACAAGATATTCCAAAGACCGCTTTCATAACCAATTGGGGTGTTTTTGCTTGTACTGTTATGTGGTTCGGATTGAGAAATGCCCCTAGCACTTTCTAGAGGTGTATGCAGGAAATATTCTCCCCTTATCTTACCTCTTTTGTGCAAGTATATCTTGATGATTTCTCTTTATTCGGTACGATGGAAGCACACTTGTTCCATTTACGGTGTTGCTTTGAGAAATGCAGAGAATACAGACTCTGCCTAAACCCAAACAAATATGTGTTTGCGGTTTTATGTGGAAAGTTACTTGGACATATTGTCTCTACACAAGGTATTCAAGTCGATCCAGATAAGGTTGCAGCTGTGTTAGAAGCACCTGTACCTACTACACCAAAGGAAGTAATGCGTTTTATGGGTCAAGTGAGATGGCATGGTCGTCATTTACAGTGGCTCGCTCATTTAGCCATTCCACTCAATCGTTTAATCATGAGTACTCCTAAATAGTTTGATTGGACTCAAGAATGTCAAAGAGCATTTGATCGTCTAAAATGTTTATTAACACAGTTCCCAATTTTACAACCACCTGATTGGGAACACCCATTCCATGTTTTTGTAGATGCATCAGATATCGCCATCGGCAGTGTGTTAATGCAACAAACTGATAAGTGGTTCCGGCCTGTTTATTATGCAAGTAGAAGACTTGCGCCTGCAGAAAAGAATTACTCTATAACTGAAAGAGAATGTCTGGGTTTAGTGTATTCTATAAAGAAATTTAGGCACTATTTACTTGGCCGCAAATTTACTTTTCATGTAGATCATGCTGCACTTGTCTATCTGGTACGACAGCAGCATTTAGGTGGTCGATTAGCGCGTTGGGTTCTACTTTTACAAGAATTTGATTTCGAAGTAATCCATCGGCCCGACAGCTCACATGCCTTAGCAGATTTCCTTTCTCGCTTAGATTTCGGTGAAGCTCCGATCGGTGTAGATGACACCATACCAGCGATTTATGTTACTGAACCAACTAATGATGAATATGCAGAACCACCTATGCCATCTACATATTATGATCAGGTCTTAACTTTTCTTACTGATGGATGTATTCCTGCTCAGACCTCTCCTGCAATGCGTAGGAAGATTGCAGTGTATAGTCGTAGATTCCGGTTAATTGCTGGAGAATTATACTATATGGATCACACTAGAATTTAACTTTGTTGTATTCCTCCGCATGAAGTTAACTCAGTCATTACTCTGGCTCACTCAATTCCTTCCGATGGACACTTTGCAGCAGATTTAACGCACCAGAAAATTCTACAAAGTGGACTTTGGTGGCCTACTATGTACAGGGATGTATCTCAGTTTGTCAAACAGGGTGATACTTGTCAGAGGTTTGGACAGCCTCAACAGCGCCATTTTTTCCCTCTCCAACCTGTCTTGCCGTTGGAGCCTTTTCAGAAGTGGGGCCTAGATTTTATTGGACCTATTACACCTCCAGCCATACTCAGTAATAATCGCTATATTCTGACATGTACAGATTATGCTACCAGATGGGCAGAAGCCTAGGCTTTAAGGTCCGCCACAGCTGTTTCGGTGGCAAAGTGTTTAATGAAAGATGTTTTCCCGCATTTTGGCTTACCTCTGGAGCTTGTTACAGATCAAGGCACGCATTTTGCTAACAACTTAATGAAAGTACTCACCCATTCTTTTCAGATAATGCATACTCCTTATTATCCTCGTGCCAATGGTTTGGCTGAAAGTACAAACAAAACCTTGTTGAATATGCTTCGAAAATTGATTCTCGAATCACCGGAAAGGTGGGATCAACTGTTACCTGCAGTATTATGGGCGTACCGGACTACCTACAAGGTAGCAACAGGACTAACACCTTTCAAACTAACTTATGGACTGGAAGCCATAACACCAATGGAGATTGTTGTGCCAAGTTTACGAGTGGCTCTCACTCAGAAACTGTTACCTGAAGAATCTCTGTCATTTCGGTTGGATACACTCAGAGAACTGGATGAGCATCGATGGCAAACTTTTCTGACTATTCAGAAAGTACAGTTAAGACAAGCTCAAACACATGATTGATATCTGAAAACTCCAGTTTTTTTGGTGGGGCAACTTATACTTTTCTACAATGCAAAATCAAATTGCTCTGCTGGAAAATTCAAGTTACGATGGTTTGGTCCATACCGGATTTCTGAATAGGTGGGCCCAGCCACTTTTCGGTTGGCTACTTTGACTCGCATTCCTCTTCCAAAGGTGATAAACGGTTCAAAGTTGCGACCGTACCAGCAAGCATCGGATCCGCACTAAAACGTTTTGCGGTTGACCGCATATTTTTCATTTTCTCTTTTTCCTTTCTTTTCTTTTTGTTTTTAAGAGCTTAATAAAATAAGTCTGTAAATATCCTTGTTTTGATACCTAATTATGTCAACAGCGGCCCGGCATTATCGTTCTGTTCATGCATGCACACCGAAGTTATGAGGATTATCATCTCAACGTCGTGTGATGATTAGTAATTTCAATGGCTTCTCGTTGCCAAGCATCTACTTAACCTTTTTTGTTTCGCTGTTAATCACTATTGTGTCTGTGTGATTTGTGTATTTGTGCTCTCTGTCTACCCTGCGCAGTTGTGTATCGTGCTTGCTATTGTCTGTGCGCCATGGAAGCTCTAGCAAACTTCGCCGCCTTCCGTGAAGGACTCCCTGTTGATGTAGGTGAGTTCCTGCGCGTCCGTGGGTTGGCCGATTTCGCTGAGTTGCCCTGGCATTCAGTGGATTTCCACCCTTTCTACGCACAAATAATCACCGCCATCGTTGCCACACCTGCCACACAGCAGAGTTGGCCTATCACTTCCCTGCCATCCCATACCGTAATCACTCTCCAGACCTTCTCTAATGCATTCCGGCTCTCTCTGCAAGGTAGGGAAAATGGCCCTAATCTGCCGATTGCCACAATGAACAAATTGTTCCCTAGACACTCATCCAATGAATATGCAATCCTCTGTCACCCCGAGCCTGAGAGATCAGCACTCCAATTTTCAGTTGCCATCTTAAACCTGCAAAAGTGCACATATGGAATATCTCGCCCCTTTTACTCCGCCATCGATCTAGCTGCCAGAAAACCTGTAAATTTTTCCTCATACTTTTTCTGCCGCATTCACAAGGAATGTGTTTCAATCATCAAATAGGCCAACAAGGGAGATATGCCACGATCGAGGTTACTGCACATTCTCAGTTTCTTGTTTCCGGTACTCCAAGCAGCACAACCGCCACCCCGAGGACCCGTTCTGCACCATGAAGAGTCTACACAAATCTTGGACGATGATGAAGAAGAGATTTTCCACCTTCTCCACTGGAAAAGAATCAGAATTAGTTCATCAGATAGTCAGGTACAAGGCTCTGCCGCCAATGATCAAGAAGATGACAAAGAAGAAGGACAGGACGAAGAAACCTTCCATGACACCACAACATCAATGCATCATGAATCATCAGCCCAATCTTCTTTAGAAAGGCAACAAGAACAGGATGCTACCATCGAATCTGAAACAAGCTCGTCAAAAGAAGCATCTCAACAACAATCTGAGCAGGAAAAGCAAGAGGATGCAGAACCTATCATTAAAGAGGTTTTCCAAGAATTGCTTAAAGCAGTGGAATCTACAGCTACTGGCCTTGATGACACTACACAACCAATAACCAAAAAGGTAACCAACACAAATACTAATCTTCCTACTCATCCAGCCGAACCCCCAGTTGAACCCATTATTCCTATTCCACCCATTGTCCCCGACGAACCCACTGCTTCTTCATCCTCATCACCAAATTACTCTCCACCGAATTCCTAGAAGCTCCTCACCGCTTCTTCATCTCAACCCCGTTCTCATCCTCCAATTCCTTCAATTCCATTATTTTCTGAGTTAGCATCCATGGGTCAAATGTTGATCCACTTCTCACAACAACTACCTGCACAAATGAAGCAAGTGACAGATACTATCCGAGACGACTTTCAACACAAAGTTGATGTGCTGGAGGCAGACATCACTCCTCTCCAGGAAGAATTAAAGGCAGTCATGGCAGAAAATCATGCGTTGAATGGACATATCCAGGAGTTGCAGGCCAGACTTGTAGAACAGGAAATAATTATTAATCAAAGAGATGCGGCCCTGACAGCAGTCCAAGAGAAAGATGAATTACTAAGTGTTGCAGATGCAGAATGAGTCAAGTTGAAGCAGACAGTCCAGGATAAAGAAGATGCACAAGTAGCTTTAGGGAATCTGTTAGAAGAAACCAGACAACAGCTACATGAAGCAATACAGCAAAGACAAGAGATGGCAGATTTGCTTAAGAAGACTGATTACGAACTCTAGAGAACCAAGATTGATCTATCCGACGTCAACAATATTCTTAAACGCAAATTGATCGGGGAAGCACAATTACAAAAAGACATCGCAAGTACCCGCCGAGAGCGTGATGCTTATTACAAAACAATCGAGTTTCAGAATCAGGAGATAGAAAGAAGGGAGTATCAGCTGGATGTACAGAAAGAAAGATTAGCTCAAATAAATAATCAAATTACAGATATGAAGGTAACTCGTGATGCGGCCTTATCAAACGATTTTTATCTACAGGAAGTTTTTCTGCAGATGCAAGCAGAAGTTTTGATGACCGAAGTCATTTCCTTAAGTTCTGTACAAACAGATGCCTAATTAGTAGAACCAGATATTTTGAAACAGATGTTAGAAGCCTTAAAGAAGAAAATCACCCGAACTTTTAGATTAGCCCGATCGATGTATTTAGAAGGCATTGTAGATGAACCATAATTTTGTAAACCTACGGATTCGAGTCCACCGTGCGTGCTAGCGTTAGTCGGCCGCCAGATTGGCAATTGTAAAAACTGAATCTTTTTCTAGTCCGCACGTATGAAAGGTTGTTACAAAGATGTTTGTATCTTTATATAAATGAATGAAAAAGAATCTTTGTATGAGTCTTTGTATATGTTTGTATCTTCCATACCACATTTGAGATCCCATGTATGAGTCTATTCCTAAACTCCTTTTCAAGTCCTCTACGAAGTGGGAAAGATGTCTCAAATGATGGCATGTGGCATTTGTGTCCACCTCACCCAAGAGTTTATGCATCCATGATATGACACCTATTAAGTACATATGCTGCACACAAAACAACCTCAAGCTAGAAACTATGCGGCAAAGCATGATCTTTGATCATACACCTCACAATCTCCATGAGAGACCTATGCTTTCTTTGAGAAAAATACATGTATTCCCCCTCTATCAGAATGAAGGGTGCCCAGTTTACATGTTGATAAATTTTTAGCTAAACTAGAAATTGTTTGAAACATATGAACACTTCAAACTTTTCTTTGAATGGATTCACCCATGCATGCTTAGAAAAATCATCATTAAAAGTCATGAAGTAAAGATAGTTCCTAAAAGAAGGTGTTTGCATAGGACCACAAACATCACTTTGAACAAGCTGCAACTTATGAGTACCACAAACCAAACCATGTTTTGGGAAGGAGGAATACTATAGTTTGCCTAATATTTAGATTTCACAGACATGTTTACAAGGCTCCTCAAGTTTCGACAAAGAGGATACCATTTTAGATTTTTACAGATGTAGCAAACTAGAAAAATTTAGATGAACAAAGTGTGCATGCCAAAAATTTGCATGTAAGATAGCTTGAGAATCTTGAACTGCACATGTTGAATCATTGATAGATTTTTGATAGTCTATGAGATTATATAGACCTCAAAATAAAATGCCAGAAGTGACAATGACTTTGCCATTTGAAAGATTATAAACTGTACACCTTTCATCAACAAATTTGATAATCAAGCCACTCTTGGCTAATGCCGAAACTGAGAATAGATTTTTCTTGATACCTCACACATACAAAGCATATAAAAATGTGAAAGAGCTATCATCAAAACTAGTCAAAATGATCATACCGACTCCCATTATAGGATCTGAGGAGTTTTTTGTACATGTGATAGTATTGCGTGAGGAAGCCTCAAGTGAGCTAAAGAAACTACATTGCAAGGTGTATGTTTGGCTATCCCACTATCAAAGTACCAAACATTTGAGTCTATTGTAGACATACACTGCTCATGAGAGGATGATTCATAGCTAGAAATAGTTGTAAATGCTCATTCTTTATTCAACAAAAGATTAGCAAACTCTAGATGTCTCTGCAACAACCATTCTATCCTCTTTCTTCTTTGTCTTTGTTGCAGCCAGTTTTGGAGGAGTGCTCATGAGTTGATCATTTCCTTCACTATATTTTCAATTTTTTTTTCTCTTTTCTGTTTTCTTCTCATCGTTTTCCTACTTCCTTGATTATGCATGATTAGCAGATTTTGGTTTCCTACTAGAGTAGCTCCATTTACCTTTGCACTTCTCACTAGATATGAAATCTTGATCTAAAACACATACAATGGACCTTTTGTGCCGGGACTAATCTTCTTGCAACAAAATAGAGAATAACTCCTCAAATGTTATGGCATTCAGATTGCCTTTCATCATCAATCCAAGCGTAGAAGCAAAATTATGATATGAATCTTGAAAACCATTAAGAACATTATGCACAAGTGAACTATCTAGCAAGACTTCATAAACATAAATCAACTACTTGTCAGACAATGATTGATCCATAGGGATCAGTGTCTGACACTACTTCTACCAATCTTTGATCCTTTGAAACAAACTATGCATAGAATCTCCTTAATCCATATGCTCACTTGCGAGCTATTTTGAGAGGTAAGAAATATGAGCTTAATTTCTTGCCTATTATAAAGTGTTCAGTGTATCCCAAACATCCCTTGTTGTTGTGCGTGAGCAAATGTGAGGGATAATGGTATGTTTAATAGACAAAGCTATCAATGCATGTGCTTCAGCATCTTTGCCATCCCATCAAAGTGGCTCTGGAGTAGGTGCAACATGAACATGAATATGAAGATCATGATCTTCAATTCCATCGATGTAACCTTTAATAAATATAGTCCCATGTGTGATAGGGTGTCTTTAAATACCCTACACTATATTCCACAACCCTTTTGCTACCAATAGATGATGCATAATATATGCCCATAATGGCTCATTAGTACTATCCAACTTGTCCCCAATAACATAGGGAATACATCATTGCTTTTAACCATGGCCACAAACTAAATATCATGATGCAAAAAGATGACACTATCTCAAAATGTTGAACATAACCATCCAATCAAGCTTTGCTAAACTTGTAGTAGAGTTCAAGCTACTTCTAGTAGCAAACTTATATATATATATATATATATATATGTGTGTGTGTGTGTGTGTGTCTATGTGTGTGTGTGTGTGTGTGGGCACGATGATTGTGTGTTCAAAGGCGAAAATGAGATAAGATCAAAATTTTGACACCACATAGCAAAGCGGTTTTGAACTCCTAATCGCCTTGAGTACGCTCACCAATTTTCATGCAATGCTGAGAATCTGAGTAGAGGGGTGTTGACGATGCCCTAGATGAAGTGGCAACTCATTACGATACTATTTTTTCGAGTTCGAGGTGTATGGAAGCATGGCATATCACAAGGAAGACTAAGAAGCTTGAAGCACAATACACAATAGTGAATGTATTACAAACTAAATGTACAAATATTAGTATAATGTTAGGGTTATAGGTGTATATACAAGTTTAAGAAAAAAACCCTCAGAAAGAGGGAAAAAGTGCCCCATCGGTCCTTCATGTGCTCACACACCACTACCAAAATATATCAACACAAATGAATACACAAAATGTATATACACACAATTCACAAAAGCTCTAACACATGTCATGGATGCATACACGTTCACATATAGAATGTAATGATAATATTAAGTTGTTTTCTGTTTTTCTGAGTGTTGGAAGATCTCTCCTCCAAATGCACAACAAAAAGCTTGGACCCTTCCCAAGACCTATCTACCTTCAAACTAGTACTCACTAAAACTACAATATCTCATATTTACCCAATTCAATCCAAAAACCCTTTTAGCCACAGAGACTAGACAGTAAGGGCTTATCAATGAGCTATCAATCATTGGATTTGGACACCTCTAGACCTATCAACTGAGTCACACAAGATAGCCCAAATTTCCTAGTAGGTTTCGAGACAGAACAACAGATAAAGAAATAGCAATATCTCACAGTACAAGATGCGGTTTTCCAAACTTCTTTTTGGACTAGAATCCTTGCGTTATAAGCTTTCCAAAAAGTACAAGAACTCACCGAATAGAGCTTCGTGAAAAGAGGAATCAAAGTCCTAACATGCTGCTATAGAAATGGAGCACCCTTTGGAAAGGGTAGGAGAGATATACAAGAGAATAAGAGCATCTATGAGAGCCTATGGCCTAATGGCACATATATATGCAGCACCCCAACTTGCTAGCATCCACACACACCTTGGATGAGCTTGGATGGTGTCACTCTAGCACAATGGTGAGTACCAACGTGAGAAGATTCACCTCATAATTGTCAATCCGTGGAGACGTGAGGACTAGTATGAAGACTATGAGCAAGTGAAGGCACAAGTGTGTGAGTGAGAAGCACACAAGCATGCACACACATACACACACACGCGCACACAAGGCAAGAACAAGGAGAGGAACAATGGAGTTCTTTGCATTAGTCAAAAAGTCTCTTACATAAGCTCAATTCACAAACAATCTACCCCCAAAAATGAGCTCTCTAGCTCTTTTTATAGTTTTCTAACTAGCTTTGGTCTTGTCCAGACCTAGTGTCCGGCCTAGTTAAAAATTAGGTTCTAGAACCTATTTGAGGGCTCAAACAGAGTCTAAAAATTATGAAAATTGATATGTAGCTAGTTCTAATACTCCTCAAGCTCGAGGACTCCTCGGCTTGCACAAAATGGAGTCTATTCTACCAAAAACGGAATTTACAATGTTTGTGTAGTGATTAAAATCACTTGAGTTGTAAAAAAATGATTGGGCCTTGTTGCCGTATTGTGCATGACTCCTCCGTTGCGCTAGTATGCTCTTCATCTGACTTGTATGCCAACACGCCCCCGTTCCTAGCGTCTGTCGCCCCTGACAGACCTCTGTTCTATCGGGTGGTCGATATAGTATTGGATGACATTGGTGGCAAGTTCGTGTTCTCCGATCCTTAAGCCTCTCGCTAGATCAACTTCCAATGCATCCCAATTTATTGCGCCAGGGACCTCTGGTTGGGGTGTGGTGTAGTACTCAGAGTACATTGCTTGTTCACAAGCAAAGAGATGGAGCAGGTGTGTTGGCTTCGGTGCGAAAATCTCCGAGTGATACTCCCAGAAACTTGATCTGAACATTTCTTCGAAGGTCTGTTTGTAACATGCAGGGAGGTATTTGATGCGTGCATGCCAGGCGTAAGCCACACGAATACTGGGGGTGGTGCTCATGTCATACACCAAATCATAATTTCCATTGGTAAACCCCGGGAGACGTACCTGTAGTGCGGCTGCATTTCTAAAAGTTTTCAGGACTACCTGCATCATATCTAAAATTTTAAGCATCATCTAAGCTGCTACATCTGGCATGGGCTTCAATCGCGGCATCCAATGGCGAATTGTTCCCATCATGTATGCTACCGACGGTGGTCCCTGTGGTGGCGCAATGTACGGGTAGTTTATCCATTCCTGGCATTGCGCGTTGTTATGCACTTTGATATTGAATGCCTTCCAAGACCTGCGGCGTGGAACTGGACCGTAGCATGGATTGTATAGGAGATGTAAAGGCGCGTTGTTCCATGTGCGTAGCATTTCTGGATATGTCTCTAGAAGTTTCTGCCGCCAGGTGGGTTGACGAATTTTGCCTTTTTGCGCCTCTGGAGGAAGGTCTTCGGGTTGAAATTGGGTAGCAAAGGTAGGAATCTGACCCGTGACTCTCTGTATTTCTGCATTATAATCAGCCAGGATAATATAATAAGGCCTGTATTGGAGTTCAGATGAGAGGATAAGGCATCTCGATGACAGGTTCTTGAAGTAAGCAGATTGTAGCACAGTTTCCTCTATGACCCTCATGGCCTGATTTTGCACTGCTGTGCGCTCTTCGTGAGAACTCCCGATTTCCTCCACTTGACGTAGCCATGGAGGCCGTGGTGCCTCGAATGTGTCCTGAGCTTCTTCCGTTTGTTGGCCTCCTGGGAAGGGTTGTGGGTCGTATTCTTCTTTAAATGTCTGTTCCACAAGAATTTGTACTACTTCTTCGTCGGTGGGAGCCTCTGGAGGGGAAGGTGGTCTCTCATATTGTAGTAGACGTGCTTGCAATTCAGTGACCTGTTTCTGGAGATCCTTTAAGGCCTCTGAGTCTGTGAGAAGTGAAGCCGTGGAGGAGGTGGTTTGAGAGGCTGCTGTTGTTTCTTTTTGGTGTTTCTGCTTCAATTGACCCAGTTCCTCTGATAGCAGGTCATGTGCTTCAAGCAGCATGGCATAGTCTTCCAATATGATCTTGATATTGTCGGGGGTCACTGCTTGAAACTTTGATGGGCTGATGGGTGCCCCCGATATGCTTTCGATAGTTGCTTCTAGGTTCTCCTGATTTTGTAATTGCAGGCGTCGATTCTCTTCATAAGCGGCAGCAAGATGTCGCTTGAGTAGGGCCATATTTCGGTGAAGCTTTGAATTGCGTTCCAGTTGTGTCCGTAGATGACCTTCTACCACTTGTATTGCTTCCTGATCTGTGTTCTGTAACTATACCTCCAATATGCTATGAGCCTCTTGGAGAATTTGGAATTGTGTGTGGAGGCGAGCATTTTCCTCCACTAGTGCAGCAAGCCTGTGTTGTAGTGTCTCCGAGTGCTCTTGCAGGCGTTCATTCTGTTGCTGGAGCTGATTGTAATTTGTCCTTAAGTTTGATATACAAGCTAGCATGGTGTCCAATGCATTTCCTATAGATGAGGGGGTGGTGTTTACAATGGAAGATGCATGGGAAGGGAATTGGGGAAGGGGAAGAGTGAATGATGTGTCTATTGAAGACGAGTGTGTGGGTGAAATTGGTGGAGGGGGAATGGGAGGAGGTGGAAGCATGGGGGGAGGGGGAGGTGCCGTGGGTGGTGAAATGTCCATACTTTTAGGAGTGGGTGCGAGTGTGGGGTCTACCATATACATTGGAATGGTAGGTGGTGTGTGTGTGAAAGTGGTGAATAGATGAGAAGTGGGGTGGGGAGCTGAAAATAAAGGGAATGGTTGAGACCTGGGTTGAAAAGTTCTAGCAAGGAAGTTATGGAGGGATTGGAGAAGTGGAGAGATGGAGGTCGGGGGTTGAGGTTGTAGATTTGAGGAGGGCATGAAGGGTTGCGTGGTAGCAGGGAAACCCATGAATATGGATCTAGGGTCAGGATGACCTATGGCTGAGGGCATGGGGGATGGTTGTCCTAGGGCAGGCTCTATGAGCGATTCGGTGGATTGTGTAGTGATGGGGGTTGCTTCATAGATTGGGTTATCAGAGGTGGAGAATACGGTTGAACTAGAGATGGGAGTATGGAAGATGAAGGTTGGTTCGGTGGGTTGAGTGGTCGAGGTGATTTCCACGGTTTCTGCTCTAGGAGGCGATGGTGGGGGTGTGAGTGGTAGTGGCTCGGTGGATTCCTCATGGGTGACTGGGTGCACTTGGCTAGCAGTTTCTGTTGCTTGGGAGGTTGTCCTGATGGGTTCGGATGTACTATTTGGCCCTTCTGCCGTTGTAATGGGGATCTTGATATTCTTACCTGAGCGTGGTCGTGTCTGGAATCTTCGTGGATCATATTGAACTGGAGACCTCCTAATGGCGGTCCGCACTGCTTCTACTACCCCATATGTTTCTGCCATCAATAAGAGACCTTCACTATATTCTGAGTCAACTCCGGCTTCTTCCAACAGCTGAGTCATGAGTACTCTACTGCTCTGTTCGGTGAGCAGTTGTTGCGATCGCACTCGTTCCATAATTTGATACAGCCTTCGGAGTTCCGTTGTATAGGCTGGGGCTCCCGTGGTCTCCTCTTCATATGCTCCTTCTTCTTCTAGGTGTCCTTGTTGTTGACCTTGCTGGGCGTCACTCCAATGTACATGGCGGTCGTCTGTAGATTTTCTTCTTCTTTGTGAAGATGTGCCTTGTTCTTCTGCATCTAAATAATACTCTACATCAGAGAGTTGTGTACTTTGTAAGAATGCTTCGAAGTCCTGAGGATCCATTCCTTCAGCATCTCCAGTTGTAGCAAATTCAAATTCAGATGTAGCAGGAGGAGCTGAAGGGGTAGCTTGTGTCGTAGTTTCAGATCCAGACCTGGGTATCCTAATGGTAAAGGGAGGTACAGTGGTCTCCCTTTGTGGCGATACTTCAGGAGTAGTCAAAACTTCCCTTGTCTGGACACAAGGGATCGCACCCCTCATGTGCTTGGATTGATGTGTGGACGTCTTGAGCTTCTTAAACATTTGTAATTGTGCCCAAGTTAAGGCACGTTCAATGGGAACATCGTAAGCTAGGCACCGGTAAATAATGCGTGTGATTGCACAGCAACCGTTCACCACTAATCTCCTAGAAGACCTTTTATTTGCTTCATACAATTGATCTATAATCCATACCGGCAGCTTAATTGGTAACGCACCTGCCTCCGCTAAGTAGAGAGTGAACCAGATTCTTTTGTGTGGTTGTGTGAAGCGGTCTTGGCCAGGGAAAGCAAAATGTTGCATGCACATACGGAGAGGGATGGACACGTTTGGTGTGAGTGCTGCCATGTCTTTAAGCTTCAATAGTTTCCTATCCTTCATGTTAGTAGGAACGAGAGCATCCTTCTCAGAAGGTACATGTGTGCCGTGCATATTCAAAGCAGCACTCACCAACTCCACAGTAAGTTCAAACCTCTTTAACTCGTTGTTGCCCAGCAAGGAAGGAAGAACAAATGATCCTGGTTTGTCCTTTTCTTCATTAGCTTGTAATGTGGAGACCAAATAATAGCATCGGAGGAGATCCGGTTTAGGTAGTGGTGCTTCAAAGTATTCTGCTAGCCCTGCACGTTGCCATATGGTCTGGAGATCCTCGGTGTTCTGTAGAGTCTCAAACTCCTTGGAGAAAAATTGGAATCGAACCCATGATATGTCATACTCGCACTTAGACTCCCATATATACTTGGCCTCTCCTAATGGACCTGGCATGCCATTGAACCAATGAGAATTGGCATGGACTCTTTCTGTGATCCCTGTGGGTGGATTCGGTACCGGGATCTGCTGAAGGTGTTGCAGCTCCACAGGTCGTTCAGTTGGTGGCACATCCACAGGTAGACTATCCACAGCGATTCCTGCAGTAAGTATTCCTACTTGTGAGCTCGGACCTGTCGCTTTTGCCATGTTACTTCTTGCCTCCTGATTCTGTGAGAATATAGAAACATGTGTTAACATTGTAAAGGACAAGTTAGAACCATTTTTGTCCCCATTACAACATTATCATGAGGTTCGGGAGAGATTAGTAGGTTAATAAGTGCTCGGTGCTTGTGTGTGTAGTTAGGAATTGGTTGGACCTAAGAACTAAGTGGAATGATGTAGTGTGAGAGTGACGTGGTTAGTAGGTGGGCATGGATTTACAACTGGGGTCCGGGGGTTTATTACAAGTTTTAGGTTGCCAAATGCACTGGATGGGCTTTGATCTTGATTTTGTGGAGACTCTGAAAAGTTTGATAGGGGTATCTGCTTGAAGATGAGGCTTTTTAGGGGCCCATTTACAAGTGATTCTACTAGTGCTCATGGAAGAATATGTGTCCGTGCGTGATGCATAAGACTGGGCCTCAGATGTTCGAGTGAGTGAAACATGTTGTACCGGTTGCGGCCTTGGTGTAGCTATTTGAGCCCGCAAGCAAGCCTTAGGCACCCAAATTTGTCGTGATTGTGGGCTGGCCTTCATTGACTTCTTGGGTACCCAAATAGACTTCACCTTCGTAGAAGAATTAATGAAGGACTTCTCATTAATGTCATGTTGTTGACTAATAATAAAAGGTTTTGGCCGTGGGGTCGGCCTGGTCTGAACAGGGTATTCGCCTTTTCGCCTCCATACTTGCTTCCATGGCTGAAACAATATGCTTTGCTCCTTTTTTTGGCATTTAGTATCGGTAGTGTTCTGCTTCTTCTGTATTTGATCTGCCGTGGGTTGTTGCAACCTTCTAGTCTTTGGAAAAGAAGGGAGTTCCGTCCTCTCCCTGGCTCCGTTGTTGAGATTAGCCTCTTTCTGCATCATACAGTTTTGGACAAAAATAGCATTGTCAACTTCATGTGCGCCTTGGAAGGACCAGGAGTTTGTGCCTTGCCTAGTTCCTTGAGTGCCTCATTTTCCAATTCAACTGTAATTCGGCTATGATCTACCCATACCTGAAGAAGTCCACTTCTTAGGTTGAGGTTGACTGCATGATCATAGATCCAGTCCTGACCCAAGACAAGAGGCTCAGTGAGGTCCTCATCTTGACACACTAGTACTTTGACTGTCATCACTTCGTCTTGAATGGAGATGGGAAGATCCACCTCGCCCATGCAAGGAGTTTCCACACCTCCCAATCCTATGAGATATGCTTCTATAGGATCGACAGTTAATTTCAATTCTTAACAGTAAGACAACTTGACAGCACTAGTGGATGCACCTGATTCAATCAAAGCTCTTACAATCTTTGCACCCTTTCCTTGTCCTACTCCTAGGGTTAAAAAAGGCCGTCGGTCGATTATTCTATGGGAATGCCCACCTGAAGTCTCGCACATGGCCATAGGATAGCCTACAGATTCTTGAGTGTCAAGCATAGGCAGGTCTCTACCTTGTCTCCTCAATTTCATTCGTCGGATGTGTTCTAAAGCTTCTGCCTGTGCTTCTTCTCTAATTCGTTTCTCTTCTTCTTTATGTTTCTTGGCAGTGTTGAGTCGATTCAGCATCTCTTCAGTAAGGGGTTCCTGATATAACTTGACTCTGCATCCACTTATGTAACTTGGTAGAATATCGCCCTCTAAAGTGGCTAGTTGAACTGCGCCACTTGTGGAGATTCTATTGATAATCATTGGCCCGTAACCTCTTTTCTCTAATTTCCGTGCATGCTGCTTCAATGTGTAGACTAGGACTAGGTCGCCTGCTTTCAAGCCTTTATCCTTCACATGTGTATCAAAATATGCCTTTTGCCTCTTCTTCGCTGCATAGATTCCTACTGCAGCTCTCAATCGTGTTTCGCCTAGACGTTCAAGATCAAAGATTCGAGAGGAGAGTTCATGGCCTGTCCAGTCATGCTCTTGTGCTACCTTCAATGTAGGTATCAAAAAGTCCAGGGGTAGCACAACATTTTGGCCAAATACCATCTGAAAGGGGGTGGCTTGGAGTACCGTTTTATAGGCAACCCGGTATGCCCAAAAAGCATGGTGTAGCTGTTTGTCCAAATCAGAGCGTTTATTGTTCACTAGTTTAGTCAGCGCATTGCATAAGATCTTATTAGTGCTCTCAGCCTGGCCATTAGCTTGTGGGTGATAGGGGGCCAATTTCTTATGTATCACCAAGAATTCTTGGAGAAGGTTTTCTATGACTTCATTCAAGAAGTGTGTGCCTCTATCACTCACCAACTCTATTGGCAATCCGTACCTCGTGAATACATTTTCAAATAAGAACTTTGCTGTTGTTTGAGCATCATTTTTTGTAGTAGCTTTCGCTTCTACCCACTTGGTTAGATAGTCTGTGGCCACGATGATATATTCAGCATGTGAACCCTTAGCTGGGGGATTAATAGGACCAACAAAGTCTATTCCCCATTTAGAGAACGCACGTCCGCCCATCATAGGCTTCAGTGGCATCTCATCCTTGCGTATAGGGTACTGAGTTCTCTGACAAACATCACACCGTTTCACATAGGTATGTGCATCCATGTGAAGGGTTGGCCACCAAAAGCCTGCAAATAGTATTGCCTTGATTACCCGATCTGGTCCAAAGTGTCCCCCTGCTACACCTTGGTGAGCAGTATCCAAGATTTTGAGATATTCACTCTCATGGACACATAGTCTCAGGTAACCATCTTTACCACGCTTGTATAGATTGTCACCAATGAGTGAATAATCCTGGGCTTCTTGTTCTAAACTCCTTTGCCTAGCCAGAGTCATGTCTTGAGGGAATGTTCTCGTCCTTAAGAAGGATACTAGAGGTTCACTCCAATCTGGCACTATGGACACTTGATAAAGAGTGGCATGTTCCACAGGTGGTTTAGTGCAGCAGATTGGGCATTCCTTGCACAACTTTTGGACATCAGCCTCCATAGTCGGCCAATGCACTCCGAGTCTCCTTAGTGTCTGTAAGGTTCGTTGCTTTGAGTAGTGTTGCTCTAATGCACCTACATGTGCTAAGTGCAACCATTTAGTGTACTCATCCTCTTCTACACAACAAGCCAAGATCCCTTGGTCTGTGTGCTTGTACATACTTCCTGCCATGATGTGATACTTTTGGGCTTTTACTACCTCTCTATCCTGCGTGTTTATTACTGGGTGGTTAGGTCCGTATGTCAACACTGGTACCAATGGCTTAGCCCACTGCGACACCACTTCCAAATTAAACAAGTAAGCATCAGGAAGGTCATCTAACACTCCTTGTGGGGCTTCTCCCGATGTGAGCCTAGAAAGGTGATCTGCTCTCAAATGAGTCTTCCCTTTCCTTACCACAACCTCAAAATCATATTCCATCAGCAAGAGAAACCATCTTACTAATCTTCCTGTATTGCATGGCTTGTTTACGAGGTATAGCAATGTCTGATGATCAGTAAAAAATTTAAACTTATTTGCAAGCAAATAATGTCTAAACTTTTTAACCGCATATACCATGCCTAATCCTTCTCTCTCCGTAGTGGTATAATTTCGTTCAGCTGCGTTCAATTGTCTACTGGCATAGGCAATTGGGAGATCCATATTACCTTCACCAGTAGGTTGTGCAAGCACACACCCAATAGCATAATTGGATGCATCCACGTGAACATGGAATGGCTTATTCCAATCTGGTGTGGTTAAGATTGGTGCTGAACATAATCTTCGTTTAAGCTCCTGGAAGGAATTCTCACATTCCTCAGTCCACTCAAAGTTTGTCAGGAGTCTGTACAGAGGCTTTGCAATGATGGCATACATGTGTATAAATCGTTGGTAATAACCACAATGCCCCATGAAAGCTTGTACTTCCTTGACATTCTTTGGCCTAGGTAACTCGGCTATGGCTCTCACTTTCTCTTCATCAGTGGATATGCCATTCTTTGACACTATGTGTCCTAGAATCTTGCCTTGCCTGACCATAAAAACACATTTTTCTGGGTTTAGGCAGACTTGATATTCTCTACATTTGTCAAAGATTTGTCTGAGTTCAGGAATATGGGTTTGTCTAATGTTGGAATGAGCACAAAGATCATCAACATAGACTTCTAAGTTCTTCCTCAGGAACTCCTTAAATACATGGCACATCAGCCTTTGGAAGGTTTCGGGAGCATTGGTCAGCCCGAATGGCATTACCCTAAAAGCAAATATACCCCACTCTGTGGCAAAAGCCGTTTTATGCTGATCTTCTGGTGCAATGGCCACTTGATTGTAGCCAGAGAACCCATCTAGGAAGCTGTACACTTCCTTGCCTGCCACCCTTTCTAAAAGATGCTCAGTGATAGGAAGCGGGTAATTATCCCTGATCGTGGCTGCGTTAACCTTCTTCAAGTTAATGCATACTCGTAATTTGCCATTCTTCTTGGGCACCACCACAATGGGGGATACCCATTCAGTGTGCTCAATTTCATAGATAAATCCAGCTTCAACCAAGCGGTCTATCTCTTCTTTGATCTTGGCAGCATAGTTGTCATTATATGTGTATGGCTTTTGTTTTGAGGGTCTGGCCTCTGTAGTCATGGGAATCGTATGTGAGCAGATGTCCGGGTCCACACCTTTCAAATCCTTGTAACTCCAAGCAAATACATCTCTGTATTCTCTTAGCAAGGCTATCAGCTCATGCTCTTCTTCCTCAGTGAGGTCATGTCCTATGTAAGTGCACCTCTCTTCTCCTTCTTCTATGGCTACCACTATTTTCTTGGTGGTTTCTTTGTTATCATAGGCCTCTCCCGATTGCGCCTCTCGTTTAGGCATTCTAATCATGACTCTCCTGTCATCTATCTCATACTTCTTAAAATTTTACGGGACCTCAAACAAAGATTCTTCCTCTTCTGGTGTGACTTCTCTCTTCTTTCTTTTCTTTCCTTCTTCCTTATGGGTTACATGTGTGGCTAGCCTTACATCCTTTGTAAGCTCTCCGTGCTTCTGGGGTTGAAATTCTACTTCATAGAAGTATTCCTCATCTGATGCAAAAGGTGGGTCCATAATGATTGACTCTAGATCGGAGTCGCTCGCATCCTCAAATGCATCAGGGCTAGGTTCACACTCTTCTAAAACTGCCTCTCCCATGATCGGCTCTATGGAGAAGACTGAAATGTCATAGCCATCCTCATCACAGTGAGGTGTCCATTGTTCTTCATTGATGGCTACATCCATGGTTGCTAGAATTTCTGCCCAGCCGTGAGGTTCGAATTCTTCGTCTGGAAAAACTACAGGTGCATAGGCTGGGTCTTGGATTGATCCATGGGTTTCTTTTGCACCTATCTCCCTAGCTTTTTCTCTCTTCTCTTCTTCTACTGCTACCTTACACATCCATAAGTGAGTGTCTTCATGCATCGATGAGGATCCTGATCCTAAGGAATGCACCGATTCCGTATCATCTTTGGCTCTATGGATGGGGTTCCATTGGATAGGAGGGACATCTCTATGAGAGTAATCCTTGAGATTGACTTTGGTTGTAACACCTAAGTGCTGCAAATACAAGGAATTGGTTCCCCAATCCTGTACCACTTGCAACTGCCGCATAAATGGTCTTCCCAAAATCATCTCATAGGCTTGATTTTTGCTAAAGTCACAGATAGAAAATGTGTGCTCAAACTCTACACCACAAGTAGTGAGAGTTATCCCCTCGAGCAGTCCTAAGGGTCTTTCTATGTGCCCGTCAGCCATCTGCAATTTCATTCTCGTTGGCCTGAGAGCTGGCTTGCCCCATCGTTTCCATAAGGAAGTGGTAACAATTGCAACTCTTGCACCTGAGTCCAAGATGGCCTTGGTTGTGTATCCCTGATGAGTGATGGGGAGATATGTGTTTCCCTCTTCGCCCTCACTCATGTCTCCTATCTTGTCTAAGGGTATTTCTGGCACTGTTCTCTGGGATCCTACCTGGGAACGAGGTTTTGCTATCTCGGGCACTTGATTGGCTACATGTTTCCACACTTCTGGTCTAACCTTAAGCAGCTCTTCCAAAGTGAGATTGCACTGCACTTTGGTGTTCTTCACTACCTCTGTGTTCCTAGGCATGACTGAATCTTCGTTTCTTACCATGACTGTAGGTGCTCTCATACAGGTGGACTTTGCTTCCCATGGGCCTGTGAAATGGGGTAGTTCTTGTAAAGAATTAGACTCGAAGTCTAATCTTTCTTGAGATTGGGCACTCTCCTGTTCTCCATAAATGGAAGGAAGGTCTTGTGGGAATTGATCGTGTGTGTCATCCATGATGGAGAATGTTAATCTCCAAAAGAACAACTTATTCTTGTGATTAGAACACCTCTATACCAAGAATAAGTCAAAACCTTTCACACATTTAGAGGATCAACTTCTAATTATCAAAAGATAAACAAATCTGTGAATAAGGTAATACACAGAAAAGTCTGCTGCACTATTTCCTTAGATTGACTTATCAAATGTGTAAAGTTTTTCATGAAACTTTGTACGAATCATCTCTTAGAGATTGCGCAACTATTCCAAGTTGAATTACTCCAAAAGATTAAGTGTAGCTTGAGAAATTAACTTCTCAAGTTACCTATGTCAGAAACTGTACTTCTGAGAAGTTGATTCTGACACACCTAACTTCTTAACTTTGATTCTCACAGTATCTTACCCGTTTTGCCAAATGCTTTTAGCCACGAGTAGATCACCTTCCAACTTAAAGATTAAGTGCTTGCTTGCACAAAACTTTAAACTATGGAGTGAGCACTGACCAAAAGATTAAACACGAATTTTGCGCCTGTTTCAGAGAACTGTAGACATTCAATACATATGAATGTTCCTCTTCACAATTCTCCTAGCCTGTTTACAATTGGACTCTGAAATTCAGGTCACAGGCTCATTAACTAACAACTTAGATATCCTCAAAAGGATTTCACAAATGATCAAGCACAGAAGGAGCAGACACGAAAAGATCGGGCGCAATTTTTCTTCATTAACTCAGAAGATTACAACTGAGTGATGAGAGCTAACACAAACTCACTTTCCTCTATCTCTTAACTTCTATCTCATGTCACATATGCTCTCATGTGCTCTCCATCCTATGCCCCGACTTTTTCTCAAGGTATTTATAGATAATTTGTACATAATTCTTACTGATCAAAACATCTAAGTCATCTATGGCTATTCTAATGTACATATGTGTACAAGACAACATTCTGACTTCTTCTTCATTTTGCAAATGTCTTCCTTTGCTTCATTCTGACCATAAGCATTCTCCAAGATCTGTATAATCACCAATTTGTGATTGGTTTGCTCCAACAGCTCCCCCTCAATCACTAATTGTGATTATTCCATTCTTCTTCACTCCTGCCATCTCCTTGAATCTCTGTAGCTTAGGTCCATCCAAGCTTTTTGTCATCATATCTGCCACTTGTTCCTTTGTTGAAGTATACATCACTTCAATCTCTTTATCAAGTACCTTTTCCCTCAAGAAATGATACTGTATCTCTATATGCTTAGTCCTGGCATGAAAAACAGGGTTAGCTGCCAAATACAAAGAACTCATATTGTCTCCAAAAATTATTGGAGTACTATGATTAGTCTCAAAACTCTTCATCAATGTCTTCAACCATATGACTTCTTTTGCAGCTTCTACCATTCCCTTATACTCAGCCTCTGTGGATGATAAAGCAACTGTGTGTTGCTTCTTTGAACACCAAGACACTAACTTGTCTCCAACATAACATAAATATCCATGAGTAGACCTTCTATCATCTGAGTCACCTGCCCAATCTGCATCACTAAACACTTTGATTCTTGTGTCAGAAGTGAAACCATAATACAGACCTTCACTTAGGGTTCCTTTGATATATCTGAGTACCCTTTGGGCTGCAATCCAATGAGTCTTCTTTGGACAATGCATGAATTGTGACAACACACCTACTGCATATGATAGATCTGGCCTTGTCAAGGTAGCATAGATTAGACTACCTACCAAACTCTGATATTTCTTCATGTCATTGAATTCTTCACCTCCATACCTGCTTAATTTATGATTTACCTCCAATGGTGTGGTTGAGGTCTTGCAATCTTCCATGTTAAACTTGATCAAAAGATTCTTCAAGTATCTCTCTTGTGAAACATATACTCCATGTTGAGTATATACAATCTGCATTCCTAGAAAATAAGATAAGTTTCCCAAGTCACTTATCTTAAACTCCTTCTCTATTTGCTTCTTGAGTTCATTGATTCCTTGAGCATCTGTTCCTGTAACAATAATATCATCAACATAAATGCACATGTATATATATCCATTTTCACTTGCCTTTACTAGCAAGCTACTATCTGCCTTTGATGCTTGAAATCCACATTCATTCAAGAACTTGACCAATCTGTAATTCCAAGCTCTTGGGGCTTGCTTCAACCCATATAAAGCTCTCTTGAGCTTACACACATAATCTGATCCAATTGACTCCATGAAACCTTCTGGTTGCTCCATATACACTTCATCTGCAATGTAACCATTAAGAAATGCATTCTTCACATCCAATTGTGATAATTTCCATCCCTTGCAAGTAGCAATAGCAATCAATGTCCTAATTGTAGACATCTTAGCAACAGGACTAAAGGTTTCATCATAATCTACCCCATAAGTTTGGGCATAACCTTTGACCACAAGTCTAGCCTTATATCTAGACACCTTACCATCTGCAAACCTCTTTGTTTTGTATACCCACTTGCATCCAATAACCTTCTGATTCTTTGGTCTTGGTACTAACTCCCAAGTTTCATTCTCAAGTAGAGCATCATACTCTTCTTGCATTGCCTTCTCCCAATTCTGTTTACCTTTGGCTTCTTCAAAAGTAATTGGGTCTTCTTCTGTTTTCACAATGTAAGCATAATCTCTTGTTGTTAGGAAAGATGTATCATAACTATACCTTATAGGCTCTTTCCTTTCCCTTGTAGATCTTCTGATTTCTGCACTTCTTGATGTTTCAGCCTCATTTGATTCTGGATCAAATCTTGGCCCTTCTTCTACATGATCCTGCACTCTACATCTAGAGTCAACTTCATCAACAACTTCTTCACATACTTTTACCTTTGCCTTTCCTTTCCTTTGTATTTCTTCAACACCTGCATACTCACTTGGTGATCCTGTATACCATGTGTTTTGCTCATCAAATGTCACATCTTTAGTAACAAGAAATTGCTTTGTAGATGGACTCCACAACCTGTAACCCATCTGTCTATCATCATATCCAATAAACACATACTTCTCTGCTTTTGGTTCTAGCTTATGTCTTAATTGTGAAGGAACATAAGCATATGCAATACATCCAAATACTTTACAATGATCAAGACTAGGCTTCTTACCCCACCATGCTTCATAAGGGGTTCCTCCATCCAAAGCTTTACAAGGCAACCTATTCACAAGGTATGTTGCAGTGTTTATGGCCTCTGCCCATAAGTAGTTTGGACAATTCTTTTCCTTCATCATGGCTCTTGCAAACTCTACAAGAGTCCTATTCCTCCTTTCTGCTACTCCATTTTGTTGAGGAGAGTACCTGCAAGTCACTTCTCTTTTGATACCTGCATTCCATAAATAATCATCAAACTCTTTTGAGAAATACTCTCCCCCTCCATCTGATCTTAACCTCTTTAGTTTTTGTCCTGTGATCCTTTCTGCATAAGCATGGAAATGTTTGAATGTCTTGAAAACTTCTGATTTGTCCTTGATTACATACAAGGTAATCCACCTGGTTGCATCATCAACAAACAATACATAATATCTAGATCCATTTATACTATAGTCCCTTGAGGGACCCCATACATCTGTATGAACCAATTCAAGCATATTTGAATACTTGTACCCTGATTTGTTATAAGAACTTTTATGTGCTTTACCTAATTGACAAGCTTCACACTTGTACACCATATGTTGCCCTTCAATGTTTGGCAATCCAAGCACTACCTGATTCTTTGACATCTCCTTTATAGCTCTCTCATTGAAATGACCTAGCCTCTTATGCCATAGGTCTAACTCAGATACCTTTTGACCTCCATAGGTAAACAATGCATGTCCCACATTACCTTGGACTTTGAGAGTGAACAATCTTCCTTCCTTTTTACCTGCAATTATGGTTCTATATCCCTGATTTGGATCTTGTACATAGACACCATCATTTGTGAATCTTACCTCATATCCTTTCTCCACAATTTGCCCTACACTTATCAAATTTTTAGGAATAGTAGGGACATAAAGTACCTTGCTCAGAAGTGTACTTCCACTCTTTGTCTTCACTGATCCAATGCTCTCCACTTTATGTTTGGTATTGTCACCTGTTTGAATTGTATGTCCATTCACCCTTGCTTCCATATCAGTCATCAAGGATAGGTTCCCACTCAGATGGTTGCTGCACCCTGAGTCAATATAGAACACTCTTTGATCTTCTCCCATTGATTCATGAGTTGCATTCAAGATAAGAGTCATGTCATCCTTCTGATCTGATGCATAATTGTAATAATTATTGTTGTAGGACTGAGATTGGAAATTTCTTCCACCTCCTCTACCATATGATGTCCTACCACCTCTTCCTCTGAAATTGCCTCTTTGGTTTCTGCCTCCTCTACCTCTTTGACTATAATTCTGATTGTTGTATCCTCCACTTTGATTGTTATACCAACAATCATTTGCCAAATGATTTGTTCTGCCACAAATCCAACAAGCTTTAGCATTATCTTTGTTCTTACCTCCTCTTCCTTTACCTCTGAAATTTGTCTTCCCTTTTGTGAAGTTGGCTTGATTTGAATTCCCTTCATCATCATTTGATTGCTTTCCCTTGCCATTCTTTTTCTTGTCTTTGGAGTACATAGCTTGACTTGTACTTCTATCATTGTCTCCTTTAAGATCCTGCTCAAAGGTTAGCATGTGTCCTAGCAATTGATTAAGGTCAGGAGTAAAGTGATCAAGTGACAATTCTATGGACAAGATAAAAGGCTTCCACTTCTCATCACCTCTTAGACCTGTAAGTATTTGTCTTACCAACTTTTCCTCTTCAATATCTTCATCCACTGCTCCCAAGCTATCTGCAATATCTTTCATCCTTGCCACATAATCTGAAATTGATTGTGAGCTCTTCTTCTTGAAGGTTGTGAACTCAGCCCATAGTGAGGACTTCCTTGACTTAGTTGTATTTTGGAAATGCTCTTCCAAGGCATTCCAAACATCTGTAGCACTTTCTAAACCTCTGATGTGAGGTAGAAGGTAATCATTTACAGCCATGTAAATGATGCTCCTTGCTTGAGCATCCTTTCTCATCCAAGTCTTCAACATTGCAAGTTCTTCTCTAGTAGGAATACTTGAATCTGCAAACTCTGGTTTTTCTTCATCTCCTGTAATAAATGATATAAGGTCTTTGCTCATGAGGTGTGCTTCCATCCTCATGGACCATGCTGGATAATTCTCCCTATCTAGCTTATCAATCTGCAAGCTTTCTCCCATCTTGTATCCACCTGTGTATTGAAACTTCAAGCTTTACAAACAATGTATGTACCTTTACTTCGAATTGAGCTCCTTTTGCCTTTCTTGATGTCAATTTGTCTTCTCCTCGAACTTTGACTCCAAGCTTTCACTTCTTGATCCTTCAAATGTTGAATCTCTTGAATCTGCAGCAGTCGAGATCCTCCTTTTCTTCAAATTGATGTCTCCTGCTCTGATACCACTGATGGAGAATGTTAATCTCCAAAAGAACAACTTATTCTTGTGATTAGAACACCTCTATACCAAGAATAAGTCAAAACCTTTCACACATTTAGAGGATCAACTTCTAATTATCAAAAGATAAACAAATCTGTGAATAAGGTAATACACAGAAAAGTCTGCTGCACTATTTCCTTAGATTGACTTATCAAATGTGTAAAGTTTTTCATGAAACTTTGTACGAATCATCTCTTAGAGATTGCGCAACTATTCCAAGTTGAATTACTCCAAAAGATTAAGTGTAGCTTGAGAAATTAACTTCTCAAGTTACCTATGTCAGAAACTGTACTTCTGAGAAGTTGATTCTGACACACCTAACTTCTTAACTTTGATTCTCACAGTATCTTACCCGTTTTGCCAAATGCTTTTAGCCACGAGTAGATCACCTTCCAACTTAAAGATTAAGTGCTTGCTTGCACAAAACTTTAAACTATGGAGTGAGCACTGACCAAAAGATTAAACACGAATTTTGCGCCTGTTTCAGAGAACTGTAGACATTCAATACATATGAATGTTCCTCTTCACAATTCTCCTAGCCTGTTTACAATTGGACTCTGAAATTCAGGTCACAGGCTCATTAACTAACAACTTAGATATCCTCAAAAGGATTTCACAAATGATCAAGCACAGAAGGAGCAGACACGAAAAGATCGGGCGCAATTTTTCTTCATTAACTCAGAAGATTACAACTGAGTGATGAGAGCTAACACAAACTCACTTTCCTCTATCTCTTAACTTCTATCTCATGTCACATATGCTCTCATGTGCTCTCCATCCTATGCCCCGACTTTTTCTCAAGGTATTTATAGATAATTTGTACATAATTCTTACTGATCAAAACATCTAAGTCATCTATGGCTATTCTAATGTACATATGTGTACAAGACAACATTCTGACTTCTTCTTCATTTTGCAAATGTCTTCCTTTGCTTCATTCTGACCATAAGCATTCTCCAAGATCTGTATAATCACCAATTTGTGATTGGTTTGCTCCAACAATCCACAAGTTCAATGGGAGGAGGAACTTCACTTTCTTTAGCCCATTTCTCTTCTTGAATCTCTCGCAAGAATTCTAGTGTGTATTGATTCATAGAAGAAGAGGTGTCTGGCTCCGTAGAGTTAGGCACGTAGGCCTCAGGCACATAGGCTTTCTGGGTAGGAAGACCTACTCTTTCACTAGCCTTGTCATGGTGTTGAGGGGCGGGTTCCTTTTGTGATTGTGCAATTAGATTCTCTATTCTTTCTAGGGAGGGGGGGTTGTCTAGTTTAGTGGAATTGGGCACATAAGCTTTCGGTGGGGGATGGGTCATGTTTTTTCTTGCTTTATCTCTTTCTTGATTTTTTTCTTCCTTGGCAGATCTTGCAATTATGCCCTCTAACCTCTCTAGAAGTCCATCCAAGTGTAATTACGTCTTGGCTGAGCCCGAGTAATTGAAAAGGCGACTAGCTTCAAACATAGTCTTAGCCAATGCGACCATTTTCGCGCAAAGCTTGGTTCTTTCTATCTCTAGGTCAGCTCTAGGGTAGCACTTGTCATGATCCGTTACATTTGGCCCTTCTTGAGTTCTGGCCTAATATGCTTTAAGCATCATGTCTATGTCTTCAGGAGTGGGATCAGCTAATACTGATCCTGCTCGGGGTGGTGGGTGGGTTACGTGGGGTGTATTAGAGGGTGGAGGGATGGAGGGTGATGGGGATGTTAGCGGTGGGAATGTGTGAGAGTGTCGTTGAGATGTGATCTCTATGATTTTGGCCTTGGTTTCTCGTAGACTTTCCTCAAGTTCACTCATCTTGTTTGCCCATTGCCTTTTCATACGTTCACGGCTATCTCTCCAAGCTCTTGTTCTCTTCTTATTTTGGCTCTCAGTATCGCTAGCGTCTAGGCACTTTTCCTAGCTTACCCCTTGGTTTTGCTGCAATGCTTGAGCTCTAGTGATTACCTGCACTGGTGCAGTGGAAGTGACACTTCCTGTGGAATTGACCACTAACCCAATAACATTAATCGGAGTGATTTTTGGCATATTGCTGGGATTCTTGGGACAATCTCGTAAGAGATGTTCCTTTCCGCACTCCTGGCAGAAGCCTTGGATCGTCACTGATTGGGGTTGTGTAGGTGCAGGCATGGGGCAATCACGTATGAGGTGATCACCTTGGCATCTGAAGCAAGGTCCTCTAGGAAAAGGGGGTCGTATCTGCCTAGGTTGAGGTCTAGAGTTGGGGTTTGTGTACATGACATTAGCATATTCAGGCTCCCAAATAGGTTCACTTAGTTCCTCACTGTAGTAAGACTCACCATGTTCAGGAGACTGCATGTAGTAAGCGTGGGGACTATCAACATGTGTAGAATCAAAGCTATGGTCACTGGGATCACTTTCTGAGATTAATGATGTTACTGGGACTATCGCTCTATTCAGGTTTTCTTCTGCAGCAGCATACTTGACCGGAATAACATTAGTAGGAGCAGGTGGTTGCTGTGCTAGCACTGGCTGGGGTCTCAGTTGGGCCTGATATTGCGGTTGGTAATTTTTCTGAGGCCTAATATACTATTGTGGTGAATATTGACTCTGGTATCTGCCTTGTTGAGGGTATGGCTGAGGGTAGGTTTGCCTAACCGATTGCTTATTGTATGGGCAGTCCTGTGCTGAGTGATTTGTGTACCTTCGCTCTATGGTGCAATATTGGCTGCTAGGGTTCACTTGGGGTTGAGCCGTGATGGGACATGCGTTTGCCATATGGTCACCACCGCAAGTATAGCACCTCTTTACTGGGGCAAATCTAGGAATTTGTTTACTAGAGACGCCTAGTTTTTGAGCTACTTTTTCCGCAAGTTCCTCAATTGATGTGGACTGTGAGGAAGAGAGGCTAGAGGTACTATCTGAATCTTTGTAGATTTTGGATAGCTCTAACTCCTCCCCTAGGTTATCCTCAATATCGATGCACATGCGTACACATTCTTCTATAGTCCGGGGGTCCTTCAAGTACACATATGATCTCAATTTGGTACTTAGCAATCCATCCAAGAATAAAACCACTTCCTTAGCAGCCGTGGGTAACTCAGGACCAGGACATCGCTCAAGATATTGCCTAAATCTTCTTCCTGCAAGTCTCACAGTCTCTTGCGGGGTCTGCTTGAAGCTGTATATCAATGAGGAAGTATTATGCCTTATTCCACTTTTAGAGAATTCGATAATGAATGCCTCTAAAAGTTGATCTATGCTTCTAAACTACCTCTCGTTTAGTGGCTGAAACCATGTCAGGGCGGTGTTCCTAAGGGTTAAACAAAAGGCATTGTACTGCGTGAACAGGTCTTCAACTTGTTCAGCTCTCAAGACTTGCTTAAACTCGGCTACATGATCGTAGGGGTCTCTAGTGCCATCGAAGTAGTTTTTCATGGACTTAACTAGCTGGGTCGGCCTCAAGGTTCTCGTGTGATCTCTTGGTCTTGGCAAAGGGAAATCATCGGCATTTCTTCGGTTCCCTAGGGAGACGGTGTCTGTCGCGATAGACGGTGTCTGTCACGATAGACGGCGTCTGTCGCGATAGAGTGGTGTGTCGCGATAGACGGTGTCTGTCGCGATAGACTGGGTCTGTCGTGGAATTTTGGTCTATCGCGATAGACAGGTGTCTGTCGCGATAGACGCTATTTGTCGTCTGTCGTGATTTGGTCTGTCGCGATAGACGGTGTCTGTCGCGATAGACTGGGTCTGTCGCGATAGAGTGGTCTGTCGCGATAGACGCTGTCTGTCGCGATAGACGGTGTCTATCGCGATAGACGGTGTCTGTCGCGATAGAGTGGTCTGTCGCGATAGACGCTGTCTGTCGTTTGTCGTGATTTGGTCTATCGCGATAGACAGGATCTATCATGGAATTTGGTCTGTCGCGATAGACAGGTGTCTGTCGCGATAGACAGGGTCTATCGTGGGTCTCTGTTTGTCGCGATAGACGGTGTCTGTCGCGATAGACGGTGTCTGTCGCGATAGACGGTGTCTGTCGCGATAGACTGAAAAACGCAAATTTTGGAGAAACTTCTAGTGATTTGGAGTGCTCTAATGGTGTAGGTTATCGTGCCAAACACGCATTCACAAAATATTAAGTTTTTCTGTCTGTCGCGACAGACAGAGGTCGTCGTCCCGGGACCTCTGCAGAGTCTGTCGTACCTGCACACACTGCTGGAGAAGGTGGTACAGCTAGTTCCTGCAACAAAAGCTCAAAAACACACCAAAAACAGATAGCATACAAGCTCTCTCTCGCTCTCTCTCACAATGAAATGAGGGAAATGAGGTGGGGAGTGTAATATGACCAAAAAACTGAAATTTTTTGTGGAGATGGAGATGGAGGTGGGAGATGGTGGGGATGATGATGGTGATGATGGTGATCCAAAAGTAAGGAAAAAATGAAGAAAAATAAAGAGAAGGAAGGATATTACCTATAACTCCAATGTCTCAACTCGACGTCTTACCATCACACGCTCGTCCTCGAAGCTCTCTCCTCGGCAACGGCGCCAAATTTGGTGTCACTCTAGCACAATGGTGAGTACCAACGTGAGAAGATTCACCTCATAATTGTCAATCCGTGGAGACGTGAGGACTAGTATGAAGACTATGAGCAAGTGAAGGCACAAGTGTGTGAGTGAGAAGCACATAAGCATGCACACACATACACACACACGTGCACACAAGGCAAGAACAAGGAGAGGAACAATGGAGTTCTTTGCATTAGTCAAAAAGTCTCTTACATAAGCTCAATTCACAAACAATCTACCCCCAAAAATGAGCTCTCTAGCTCTTTTTATAGTTTTCTAACTAGCTTTGGTCTTGTCCAGACCTAGTGTCCGGCCTAGTTAAAAATTAGGTTCTAGAACCTATTTGAGGGCTCAAACAGAGTCTAAAAATTATGAAAATTGATATGTAGCTAGTTCTAATACTCCTCAAGCTCGAGGACTCCTCGGCTTGCACAAAATGGAGTCTGTTCTACGAAAAACGGAATTTACAATGTTTGTGTAGTGATTAAAATCACTTGAGTTGTAAATGGTCCATGGAAAAAATGATTGGGCCTTGTTGCCGTATTGTGCATGACTCCTCCGTTGCGCTAGTATGCTCTTCATCTGACTTGTATGCCAACAGATGGTCTTAATATAGCCATGAGATCCTTCTACGACTCTTCATATGTCCTCCATGTCTCTTCACATGCCCTCCTTGTCTCTTCACTTTGTCTCTTCATTGGAGTGGCTTCTGGTGGTCCAATGCCTCCTTTTGGATAAGGGTGCACCTTCAACTTTATTCTTTGAATTTCCAAAGGTTCAAAAGCCTTCAAATGGAGTTATTTTATGAAAAACAAAACTTGAGCTTTCCCTAGAAATGCATATCTTTTAACACTCCACCTCAAGCTCAAGTTTCTTTTGCATTTAAAGTTGGTTCCTTGAGTTGTATGGCTTGCTTCAGCTTAGCAAGCTTTCGAGCATCCAAGAACTTTGTTAGTAGATCAGCTACCTGGTCCTTTGTACTTACATGATGAATATCCACTTCCTTTTCAAGCACCTTCTCCCTTATGAAATGATAGTGGACCTCGATGTGTTTGCTCCTTGCATGAAACATAGGATTGTTTGCAAGATAGATGCTTGATATATTGTCTCCAAGAAAAGGAATTGATCTAACCTGCACATTCAAGGCTTTCACTAGCTTTTTCATCCACATTATCTCATGAGTAGCTTGAGCCAAGGCTCTATATTCAACTTCGGTTGAAGATAAAGCAACCGTGGGTTGCTTCTTTGAACTCCATGACACACAATTGTTTCCTAGCATGATCACATAACCTGTGGTGCTTCTTTTATCATCTTTGGAGGCCCAATCAGCATCCACAAATCCTTTGAGCTCTAATGATGCTCCATAAGCATAGAAAAGTGCTTGATTTATTGTACCTTTGATGTACATGAGTATCCTCTTTGTTGCATTTAAATGATCATTAGTAGGAGCATGCATATATTGAGAAAGAACTCCTACACTAAATGCCAAATCAGGTCTAGTTATGGTTCCATATGTAAATGAGCCTATTAGGCTCCTATAGGTATGAATGTCCTCAAGTTCTTCTCCTTGGGTGGAGCTAAGTTTGGTGTTTACATCCATTGGTTGCTTTAGTGGTTTGCATCCACTCATTCCAAACCTGTACAATACGTCCAACAAATATTTTCTTTGCATCAAGCAGAGACCATCATTTTTGTACATAACCTCAATGCCCAAGAAATATTTGAGGATTCCAAGATCTGATATCTTGAATTCCTTCCCAAGCTTTGCCTTAATTTCTTTGATACATGCATAATTATCACGTGTTATGATAAGATCATCAACATATATGCATATGTATATAGATTCTCCATCAACCCTTTTGATGTAGAGTGAAGGATCTGAATCACTTGCAACATAACCACACTTCATTAGTACTCAACCAATCTCTTATTCCATGCTCTAGGTGCTTGCTTGAGTCCATACAAAGCCTTATTTAGTTTACATACAAAATCATGCTTCTTTTCATCTTCATAACCTATGGGTTGATACATATAAACCACTTCTTCCAAATTTCCATTAAGAAAAGCATTTTTAATGTCCAATTGATACATTCTCCATCTTTTAGAAGTTGCCACTAAAATCAAAGTCCTAATTGTATTCTTATTTGCAACTGGACTAAAAGTTTCTTCATAATCAAGCCCATATGTTTGTGTGTAGCCCTTAGCTTCTAACCTTGCTTTGTACCTTGCCAAAGATCCATATGAATTCCTTTTGACTTTGTACACCCATTTGTTTGTGACTATCTTCATGCCTTCTTCTCTAGGTACCAATTCCCAAGTTTGGTTTTCCTTGAGAGCTTGAGTCTCCTCATCCATAGCATCTCTCCATTCCTTGTGTTGGCTATATTCCTCATAGCTTGATGGTTCCTTATCTTTGATAATCTGTGTCATATAAGCATAATGCTTTGCAATAAAGCTATCATAAGTGAGCTTTTGAATAGGATGTTTTACCCTTTCTGACCTCCTTTCATTACCTGTGATTGGATATTTCTTCAATGTCCATTTCTTTTGCACTTCAGGAGTTACAACTTCTTCAAATTCATCTTCATCTTCACTTGAATGAAAATCTCTTACCAAGTTACCTCCATTACCTCTATTGTGGCTACATTCTAATGTATGCTCTATCTCCTTTTGCTTGCCCTTCCATGAAGATAAGCTTTGTGAAGGACTTGGCATACTTGGTCCACTCAATGTCGTGCTAACTTGCACTTGCTCTTCATGTACCTGATCTGCATGTACAAAGTCGTCTTCCTACAAATCATTCACACCTCCATACCAAGGTTTTAACTCATCAAACACAACATCCCTTGACACTCTAAGATTTTTAGTGATCGGATTATAACACCTGTACCCCTTTTGCTCATTTGAGCAGCCAACAAAAATGCATTTTTCAGCCCTAGCATCAAGTTTACCTTCTCTAACTTCCTGTGGGACATGAGCATAGCATATGCAACCAAAAATCCTTAAATGAGACAAATCTGGTTTCCTTTGATAGTATACCTCATTTGGAGTAAGGTCATGAACTCCTGAAGTTGGTATCCTGTTCATAAAATATGCTGTTGTGGTTGCTACATCAGCCCAATATGAGAAAGGTACATTCATCTCATTCAACGTGCATCTAGCTACCTCTGTAATTTGTCTATTTTGTCTTTCTAAAATACCATTTTGTTGAGGTGTATACCTACATGTGTACTGCCTCCTTATGCCTTCATCTTCTAAGAACCTTGTGAACTCATTGGAGAGATATCCTCCCCCTCCATCTGTCCTTAGGGTTTTAATCCTATGACCTGTTTCATTCTCAACAAGTGGCTTGTATTTTTGAATACTTCAAACACAACTGATTTTTGCTTGATTATATATAACCAAATTTTCCTTGAACAATCATCAAGAAAAGTAACAAAGTACCTATTACCTGGATGTGAAGGTTCTCTTGAAGGTTCCCATACATCTGTATGCACTAAATCCAGAACCCTTTGAGAAACATACTTGCTTGACTTGAAAGGCAACCTAGTTTGCTTTCCAAATTTACAAGCTTCACATACCTCATGAAGATTTGATGTTGAGAAGTTTGGAAGCCCTTTTACCAATGCAATTTTCTCCATGTTCTTTAGCTTTTCAATGTTTACATGTCCTATCCTTTTATGCCACAAATCCAAATCTGGAATTCTACTATTTCCTCAAGTGATGAACATTACTTTGTTGGGGTTTTGCTTGATATTGAGAGTAAAAACAGCGAGTCGTAACAAACGAGAACTATGTCGTAAAAAGAGAACACTCTCGTCAAAAATTACATGTTTTCACCTCATTTTTGGAATTCCTTTACACCAGTATACATATATTACAAAAATGAGGTGAAAACAAGTAATTTTTGACATTTTTTATCATTTTCTCAAAAAAAAGAGCTCAAAATGTAGTCAAAATTTCACTATATTAGGCATTCACGTGTCCCAAAATGTATATGATAAGACATTGACATGTCCAAAATCTATATGATAAGACATTGACATGTCTAAAATATACATAAGAATGTAGAAATCAATAGTTTTTACACAAAAATAACATTTTAGACATATCTTTAATGGGTGGATATCTGATTGTTATTCAAAATTGCTACAAAACATGGTTTCATTAACCAAACTACTTTGAGGCATTTACATAAGCACTAAAAATGTCTGAGAGCTTCAATGCAACTCACAACTTTGTCGATCTATGTCTACACCCTCATCATCTGATGCACTTGATTCAGTCTCATACTGTTGAGAGCTCTCTTCTTCTTCTTCTATATCCACAAGAGCTCTATCTTCATCCACATACATACCAAATTCTGCAGGATCATGCACAACTCTTCTTGTTTTCCTATGATTTCCTGTACCACATACATCTGGAAGCTTTTGTTTTATCATGTTGATGGTTGCTTTCCTCAAGTGACCAGTTTTTTTCAAGGAAAAATCATAAACAAGAATATCTACATCATCCATTTTAAGAGTGGATGTGCTTCGAATATTCTTTTTCCTTTTTGAACCTGTTCGTTTAGTATCACACACCATTTCTAAGTTATATTTACCTGTGAATGCATTACTACTTTTAGTGTAATACCAATGCACCATCAAAGCCTCTATTCTTCTCTGATCAATATCTTTAGTTATCTCTAAAACCTTTGCAATCCAAAATGGTCTGGTAGCCTCATCACCATCAGCAAGTACTGCAATAAGCGTTCCAACATTTATCTCTATTAAATTTCCTTGCCATCTTGCTTCTGCCTGTTTTGTCATCCTTGGGCCTACATAAATATTTCTTTCTGGTGGATGTATAAAACTTTGAAGTGCATCTGCATTACATGCTTGGGCCACATTCACGGATCTTTGTGTACAAAAATCCCATGTGAATGGAACATCAACTGGCCAGTGACCTGCAATTGTATACTGTATAATCTCTTCTTGATGATTGAAAAAGTCCTCCCACCAAGATACATCTTGATCTCCAGCATATTTTTTTGCACGCTCAATATGTCTCTTCTTTTCAATGAGTGCATGCATCCAGCTTTTACTTTGATCAACCACACTTCCACATCTTTCTGTATTGTTTTTATCTTCATATGGTGATTGTTCTGCACCATACACTGTTACAGTAGACAAATTAGGCACCTGCAATAAGAATCTGCATCCCTCTTTAGGCTCCCACCCAAGAGAAGATGAATACTGCTTTGCAAATAAAAGGGTTATTTCATCAACCCTCCTCATCAAGAATACATGGTTGAAACTAATATTGTGCAATGGAGCCAAAACCTTCGCACTATTATCAAGGCCCATTGAGCAAAAGTGCTTAAAGTCATAAATCTGTGTGAGGTGTTGAACTTCTGGTTTTGGAGTATATGCTTCTGAAATCAGCTTAGATAAAATCGGAAGAGTAAAAGCATTGTTACGTGCCAACTTCTTAGAGAAAGTACTGAACATTTGATCAATGTGATCATGAGTGTGGCCAACTAGAAGAAAATTTACCTTAACCTTCTGAAATACCTGTTTTTCAACAAGCATGCTTAAATATCCAAAGACTGTAGAATTTTTATTCTCTCTTGCAGTATTATCTAGTTGCAAATATAGAGTTGGTGGCAAAAGACCCTTCCATGATTGCAAAACACGATGAATGACAGTAACTGTAAGGTTTGGATCATTATGCACATTCGGATATGTGAAGAAAACCTTGGACATTACAGTTCCATTGTATACCAAAGCACCAACCAAATGCATTTGCACAAGGACTTCATCTCCAATGTCCTTAGGGATGCGATAAAAATGTGGCAAACAAGTTTTTTTTTTATCCATACCATCGATCAACAAACACATATAACGCTCCGGATTTCTGAGTGCCTTACTTCGATGATGAATTGCTTTCTTTCTCTCTAATGCTTGACTGTCACGATGGTTGTTAAGAAGGTTTTTAAAATTATGCTTTTCCTGTGGTGTTGTAGCCCCTTTTGCCATGTTTTTCAAAGTGGCGCAAACTGAACATTCACCCATTCTAACTTTACGAGGAATAGAAACATTGTTAAACTCTTCCTTCCATAATCGAGTAAAGTGACGATACAACACATACTTCTCATTTCTATTTTCCATGTCTTCTCTATATATTTGAAATACCTCTCGACGAGTAAAGTTATCTGACAAGTGCAACCTTCCAGTTGTAGGCATAACTTCACAATGCAAGCTAAAATAGTTCATCATCCAATTCATTGCATGACGTCCAACAGATCCTTTGGTCCCAACATGGAACGTATCCAAAATGAGATCCCCATTCAAAAAACCTTGCTGAACCCTATGTATTCTAAAATTTCCTACACCCATTGCAATTTTAAATGCAGCCCTACAGCATGGCATCCCTTGAGCAAAGAAATATTCAAAACCAACACGCGTTACTGACATGTTATCCTCAATCATTTGCATGCAAGAAACAAGGTATATATCTTGCCTTTCACTATCTAAATGGAGGAATTTTTCTCTTATGTGCTTTAGTTTCTTCATTCCTAAATTATACAAACATTTCAAACCACAACAATGCTTCACAATATCCAATGCAATCTGTCTATCTGAAGTAAGAAATTTAAATCTTTTTCAACTTACTTCACGAGACCTTCTTTTAAATCGTAGATTGAGCTTGCTTTGCTTTTTCGTTGCTCCACATGCACTTGAGTCAGAAGGGAGATCAATGGTTGGATCAGATGGGAGATCAAGAGGTGCATTTGGTTGAGCAGCATTGCACTGTGAATTGGATAACTTAAATGACTCAACAGAAAACATGGAATCATCAGCACGTTCTAAATCATAGGGATCATCACTTCTCTGGAAAGGTTCAACTGAGAACAATGAATCAATATGAGCAGAGGAAGCTGATGCCCAAGCATCCACTGAAAAGATTGAGCTCATCTTCACTGAGTTCACAGAAGACTGAAGATGAATGACCTTTTTAAATAAGTAGAAATCCGAGATCAAGTGAAGATGTCACATCAAATGTCACATCAAGAAGATATGAAATCAAAAGCTTATTAAAGTACATTAAATAACATTAAACATCAAATTACATCAAATCACTTAATTACTCAAATATACACTAATAAGGGAACCAAAGATTTGATTCACTTTTGATTCAAATGAGAAACACAGTTGATTTCTAACTACATATGAGTCATTGAGTCTAAGCATTGTGAATGAATCAAAATATATCCAAGTTGAGTTCCAACAGGAATATATAATAAAATTGTTTGGAGAAATTTTACAAGAAGAAATTTTACAACTGGAATATATCCAAGTTGAGTTCCAACTGGAATATGCTATGCCATTGAACACTATACAAGAAGAAATTTTACATTTGGTTAAGATTTCAAGGATTAGGTTTTATTGTGGTCTTGGCTAGATATCAAAGAGGTAGATGAAAGTATATTAAAAAAGAATTATGTGTAAAAGAGGTACACAGAATGTTTATTCATACATTGATTTTCCATTTCAACAATGTGTTACAAGATAAATGTGAATATGAACTAAAGTGTGGAGGATAACACTATAAAGATGTCATTAATCTCACAACTTAGACCTGATTTTCTCCCAAGCAACAGACTCTAAGAAAAAACTTCTACATGAGATTAGAAATCCTCATGTACATACCATACTGTTGCCATGGAAGTTTAATTTCCATGCAAATGTATATAAATAGTTGCAAGGTTCTGTACTTGAATGTTTATTCATACATTGATTTTCCATTTCAACAGTGAGTTACAAGATAAATGTGAATATGAACTAAAGTGAGGAGGGTAATATTATAAAGATGTCATTAGTCTCCCACAGTTAACACAACTTTGACTTGATTTTCTCCCAAGAAAGAGATTCTAAGAAAAAAATCTCTACATGAGTTTAGACATCCTCATGGACATACCATACTCTTGCCATTGAAATGTAATTTCTATGCAAATGTATATAAATAGTTGCAAGGGTCTATGAATATTTCATTAAAGTGGCTCTAAAACAGCCTATTTGTGTGGGTGCTATTCCCTGGTTAGATAAGTTGACAGATTTAGTTAGCAACTGGACTCATTCAGTTAGATCCAGTTTGTCTCTGGTTCAAGTTACCCAATTGCCTATAAATACCAGAGGAGGAGATCATTCGCATTTTCAAAATCCACGAGCAAGAGAGAGCAGTAGAGCACAGACAGCCATGGAGCACAGAGCTCAGCATACCAGCAAGCCAAGTCTGATGGAGAAGAAGAATGTTGGCAAAAGTACCAAGAGGTAGACAAAATCATACCATAAATAAAGATTCCAAAAAGATTCCCTCTGTATGTCTGTGTAAAAAGTCTGATTTCTACGTATTTATTTTTCTTACCTCTAGAAATATGGATCCAAAGCATGTACAGCTCGATGCCTGGCATCGAATTTAAGGTGTAAGTCGATGCCAGGCATCGACTTAGGATTGCAAGTCGATGCCAGGCATCGACTTGCACCGACAAGTCTGTTGGAGCAAGTCTATGACAAGCCTAAGTATTGGCTTGAGTCTCACAAAGTCTTAGAAGAAGCTTTAAAAAGAAGACTATGTAAAGTTCACTTGTGAACTACCTGTTGTAACTTTTGAAGAGTTTACTTAATGTAAAAGTAAGAGAATCTTAAGTGGTTGAGTCCACTTGATCAAGAATGGAAAGAGGAGCCACGAATTCGTGATTTGTGGTATGTAGAGAATCAAATCAATCATTGATTGATTGGAGAGTGATTGAGGGAAGTTAGCCTCCCAAACTCAACTATAAATAGATGGCAGTTTTAGTCGTGGTTAGAGAGACCTATGTGAAGACCTCCAAGAGCTGAGCTTTATGCCATATCAAGGTGTGATTACAAGGCACACATATGTATCAGTAAGTCATTGTATTGTACAAGAAATATACTTTCATTTTCATGATTAGGTCAACAGGGTCTGTTCATCTTCACCTCTATGTCAGGTACCCGACTTTTTCACTCATCTTGTCAGAGGTGTTTCTCAGTGGTTACTTATCCAAATTCAGTTATTTAAAGCTTCTTGGATTCAACTTACTGTTTAGTATAACCATACAAATTTTCATAATCATTGGATTTCTACATTTGGAGTTATGGTGATTTTTCTGCTCATTGGTCTATTTCTGTAGCAGCCCGTGAAAATCGGGATGATGTCATCACTTGTGAAAACTCATTCTCAGTGTGTGCTTTGTTATTTTTTATGAGATTACTCTTGAAAGTTAGCTCTTTAAGCTAACTAGACTTCCCCAAGAGGAATTAAGCTAATTGCTGCTGTGCTCAGAGAATTATGTAAAACACTGGACAGGTGTATGAACCAAGAATAGCAAGTTTTCACCTCTAAGCTAACTCCAACTTATATGTTTTGATCTATCTTTTTGAGATTGATCTTCCAAGGTACATAGGGTGTCTAATACATCCATTGGCAAGCTAAAAGGGCCCACCATATACTCCTGGAGTTCAATTGGCTGGTGTAGATCAAGGATTTTGCAACACCTCTTCATCTTCAAGCACATACCTATCCATCTCTTCACAGTGGTATCAGAGCAAGGTTGGACAACATGGCAGATGGATTTCCTTCATCAATTGACAAATTGGACAGAGGTAACTACTCAGCTTGGTCATTAAGGATGGAAGCTTATCTCCAAGGTAGAAGTTTATATGGTTATGTGGTTGGAGATGAAGTTATGCCAAGTTTCAGGAACAAAAGTCAACCAACACAAGAAGAGCAAGAAAGATTGAGCACATGGTGCTCCAAGGATGCACTTGCAAGGTCTTATCTCCTCAACTCTATCTCAGATTTTTTGTTGCCTCACATTAGAAGTTGTAAGACATCTCAGGAAGTGTGGGATGCACTTGAAGCTTTCTTTTCTTCAAGTCCCAAAGCTAGGAAGCATCAACTATGGCTGGATTTCACAACTCTCAAGAAGGCTCCCAAACAAAATGTGACTGATTTTGTCACAAAGCTCAAGGACATAGCGGATCAGTTGGGAAGCATTGGAGAGGTAATAGATGAAGAGCAAATTGTAAGGCAGGTCATCAATGGCTTGAAGGCAGATGATAAGTCGGAAGCATTCACCACAGCTATGGATTTGTACATGGACATGCATGTACCTGATTTCAACACACTCATTGGACAACTACTTACTCAAGAGGCAAAGCTTATCAAAAATGGAGAAAGCTCTAAAGGTAATCAATCTTCAGCTTTATACACGCATAAAAGCAAGTCTAAAGATAACAAAGGAAAGGCAAAGAAAGTGGATGATGAAGCAGGTACATATCAAGCTAACTGTGCAGGTAGAGGAAGACATGGCAGAGGTAGAGGAAGAGGAGGTAGACAAGGCAGGGGGAGATCCCAAGACTCCAACTCATGTTCTATTTGTGGATTAACTAATCATACAACTGAAAATTGCTTTAGGAATTCCAGGAATCAAAGAGGCAGAGGATACAATAGAGGAAGTTATGGATACTCAAGAGGAAGGTTCAACAACTACCATGGCAACTACAACAACTACAATCATTCAAACTATCAAGGAGGCTACAAAGGAAGGAGAGACTACAATAACTACACAGAAGACTGAAACAAAGAGGATTCATTATTGATCATGAACATGGCTATGCCACAAGGTAAATCTGATGAGCATGTTTTCTACATAGATTCAGGTTGTTCAAATCATGTGGCAGGAAATGTGGCACTCCTATCAGATTTAGAAGATCCAAGGAATAAGCATGAGGTACAAACAGGAGATGATACAAAACATCCAGTGGAGAAAATAGGCAATGTCAAAGCACCTGATGGAAACATCAACCTACTCAGTAAGGTACTCTATGTCCCTACCATTACAAAGAATTTGATAAGTGTTGGGCAGATAGTAGAGAAAGGGTTGCAAGTCAGGTTCACAAAAGCAAGAGCATTTGTTGAAGATCCAAGTCAAGGATTCAGAAGAATTGCAAAAGGTGAAAAGACAGGGCATTTGTTGAAGATCCAAGTCAAGGATTCAGAAGAATTGCAAAAGGTGAAAAGACAGGTAGATTGTTCACATTTGAATTACAGGACACTAGAAACATTGCTCTCTTTAATTATGGTAGTCAGACACTCACAGAATTGGAAGTATGGCACAAAAGGTTAGCACATATTGGTGAAAGGTCATTAAAGCAAATTTGCAGGGACCAAAGTGTACTTGGACTTCCTAATTTTTCAAAACAACATATGATTTATAAGTGTAGTGCATGTCAATTTGGAAAGTCTCACAGGTTACCATTCATGAAGAAAGGTTATATGCATGGAGATCTCTCGGAGTTGGTTCATACAGATGTATGGGGACCTAGCAAGGAAGCTTCAATATCTGGATCAAGGTATTATGTTTCCTTTATTGATGATTGCAGCAGATGGACTATCCTATTCTTTATGAAACACAAAGATGAAGTTTTTTCATGTTTCAAAAGATATTTGGCTCTTGTGGAGAATCAAACAGGTAAATCACTAAAAAGGCTAAGCTCAGATGGAGGGGGAGAATATTTCTCCCATGAGTTTGATTCTTTTCTTCAAGAAAGAGGAATCAAAAGAGAGGTAACTACAAGGTACACTCCTGAGCAAAATGGAGTGGCAGCAAGGAGGAATAGGACAATTGCTGAAGCTGCAAGGTCTATGTTAAATGAAAAGCATTTACCTAATTACTTATGGGCTGAGGCTGTATCTATAGCCACTTACTTGATTAACAGGTTGCCTTCAAAATCCCTTGATGGGATGACTCCATATGAGGCTTGGAATGGAAGAAGACCAAGCTTAGATCATTGTAAAATTTTTGGATGTATTGCTTTTGCTCATGTTCCTTCACAGGTTAGAGGCAAGATGGATCCAAAGGCAGAAAGGTGTGTATTTATTGGATATGACAACAATCAAAAGGGCTACAGGTTATACAACCCTACCAACAAAGGATTCTTGGTAAGCAGAGATGTAGTTTTTGATGAGAACAATTCATGGTATGAAGATTCATGCAGGAAGATCAATTTACCATATGATCTTGAAGAAGATTTTCCAAAGCTTGGTAGAGAACAATCAAAGATTGAAGAACAAGACACCTCAGAGGATGATGAAGAATCTCACATGGAAAAGATCAAAGCATGGAAGTCTAAAGGTAAAGCAAAATTGCAGGAACTTGGACATGAGGCAGAATCATCACATCATGGCCTTAGAAGATCTATGAGGGAAAAGAATAAACCAGAAAGGTATGGGTTTGACACCTCATTAGTAACTAAACATTCTATCTACATAGCACAGGACATAAACCAAGAGGAGCCATCATCATTTGAAGAGGCCAAAGCAAAAACAGAATGGAAGCATGCAATGAAGGAAGAGATTGAAGCACTTGAGGAAAACAACACTTGGGATTTGGTGCCAAGGACTTCATCCATGAAGGTAATAGGCTCAAGATGGGTCTATAAACTCAAGAAGAATTCTGATGGTTCAATTAACAGGTATAAGGCAAGGCTTGTAGCAAAAGGCTTTGCACAAACTCGGGGAATTGATTATGAGGAGACTTTCTCTCCTGTGGCAAAGATACCTACTATTAGGGTTTTGCTTAGTATTGCCTCTTCCAAGAATTGGAAGATACTTCAACTAGATGTAAAGAATGCATTTTTGAATGGTTGGATAACAGAAGAGGTATATATGGCACAACCACCTGGTTTTGAGAATCAACTTTATCCTGATTATGTGTGTAAACTTAACAAAGCATTGTATGGTCTCAAGCAAGCTCCAAGAGCTTGGAATTTCAGGCTTGTTTCATTCTTGCAGGACAAAGGCTTTCAACCAAGCAAGGCAGATCCTTCACTCTTTATTAAAAAGAGTAACTCTGAGGTCATCTACCTATGTGTATATGTAGATGATATTATATTGACAGGAAATGATGCAGATGGTATGAAGAAGATCAAAGATCAGATGAGAGAAGAGTTCAAGATAAGTGATTTGGGTTCACTTACCTACTTCCTAGGTTTGGAAGTTGTCTACAAAGATCATGGTTTGTTTCTCACTCAAAGAAAGTACATTAAGGACATGTTGGCAAAATTCAAGATGCAAGATTGTAAGATTGCAGGTACTCCAATGGAGGTCAATCACAAATTGAGCTCACATGAAGGTGAACTCATAGAGGACATCACATCATATCAAAGTCTAGTGGGTAGTCTCAACTATGCCACATTGACAAGAGTAGATATATGTTACAGTGTGAGTGTGCTAAGTCAATTTATGCACACACCAAGGAAACCACATATGGATGCTGCCAAAAGGATTCTCAAGTATCTCAAAGGAACCATAAATGAAGGACTTTATTATCCTTATGTATCTGATTTAGGTTTGAAGCTATTTTCTGATGCAGATTGGGCTGGCTCCAAGGAAGATAGAAGGAGCACTTCAGGTTATCTTACCTTTGCAGGTTCAAAGCTTATTTCATGGTCATCCAAGAAGCAACCCACAGTTGCTCTCTCTTCTACTGAAGCTGAATATAGAGGTCTTGCCATAGCTACACAAGAAGCTATGTGGATGAAGACATTGTTCAAAGATCTTGGATTGGAGTTTGGAACTCCAACTATTTTTGGTGACAATATGAGTTCTATTCATTTGGCTGCTAATCCTATTTTTCATGCAAGGACTAAACATATTGAAGTTCATTATCACTATGTACGAGAGAAGGTTCTAAGCAAAGAGATTCAAATATCATATGTGTCCACTCATCAACAATGTGCAGATATTCTAACCAAAGCATTGGATGGTACAAAGCTTTGCAAATTCAAGGCTATGATAGGTTTGCAGGTAATCTTGGAAGATTGAAGACCTCAAGCATACTTGGCTTGAGAGGGAGCTGTTGGAGCAAGTCTATGACAAGCCTAAGTATTTGCTTGAGTCTCACAAAGTCTTAGAAGAAGCTTTAAAAAGAAGACTATGTAAAGTTCACTTGTGAACTACCTCTTGTAACTTTTGAAGAGTTTACTTAATGTAAAAGTAAGAGAATCTTAAGTGGTTGAGTCCACTTGATCAAGAATGGAAAGAGGAGCCACGAATTTGTGATTTGTGGTAGGTAGAGAATCAAATCAATCATTGATTGATTGGAGAGTGATTGAGGGAAGTTAGCCTCCCAAACTCAACTATAAATAGATGGCAGTTTTAGTCGTGGTTAGAGAGACCTATGTGAAGACCTCCAAGAGTTGAGCTTTATGCCATATCAAGGTGTGATTACAAGGCACACATATGTATCAGTAAGTCATTGTATTGTACAAGAAATATACTTTCATTTTCATGATTATTTGGTTTCATCTTTCCATGTTCTTGTGAAGTGTACTACTCACTACCATTACTCTCAGTTTTCTCAGTCAGCTTGCAGAGATGTTTTCTCTGAGCTTGGTGCATCATTTTTAGTGATTTAACTTGGTAAAGTTAGCTCTATAAGTCTAATATATGCTCATAAAATTTCATGTCATTTGGATGTTGCAATCGTCAGTTATGTTCATTTGAAGTCAACAGGGTCTGTTCATCTTCACCTCTATGTCAGGTACCCGACTTTTTCACTCATCTTGTCAGAGGTGTTTCTCAGTGGTTACTTATCCAAATTCAGTGATTTAAAGCTTGTGGGATTCAACTTACTGTTTTGTATATCCATACAAATTTTCATAATCATTGGATTTCTACATTTGGAGTTATGGTGATTTTTCTGCTCACTGGTCTATTTCTGTAGCAACCCGTGAAAATCGGGATGATGTCATCACTTGTTAAAACTCATTCTCAGTGTGTGCTTTGTTATTTTTGATGAGATTACTCTTGAAAGTTAGCTCTTTAAGCTAACTAGACTTCCCCAAGAGGAATTAAGCTAATTGTTGCTGTGTTCAGAGAATTATGTAAAACACTGGACAGGTGTATGAACCAAGAATAGCAAGTTTTCACCTCTGAGCTAACTCCAACTTATCTGTTTTGATCTATCTTTTTGAGAGTGATCTTCCAAGGTACATAGGGTGTCTAATACATCCATTGGCAAGCTAAAAGGGCCCACCTTAGACTCCTGGAGTTCAATTGGCTGGTGTAGATCAAGGATTTTGCAACACCTCTTCATCTTCAAGCACATACCTATCCATCTCTTCACAAAGTCGATGCCTGGCATCGACTTACACCTGAAAGTCGATGCCAGGCATTGAATTGGGCCCAAAAGTCGATGCCAAGCATCGACTTGCCGGCATCAACATGCACTGAAAAGTCGATGCCAGGCATCGACTTTAGGGTGCAAAGTCGATGCTTGGCATCGGCTTTTGGGCCCAAGTCGATGCTTGGCATCGGCTTTTGGGCCCAAGTCGATGCCTGGCATCGACTTTTACCCTCAAGTCGATGCCTGGCATTGACTTGCACACAAAGTCGATGCCTGGCATCGACTTGGGCCCAAAAGTCGATGCCAAGCATCGACTTGGGCCCAAAAGCCGATGCCAAGCATCGACTCTTGCACCCCCAAGTCGATGCCTGGCATCGATGTTTAAGTGCATGTCGATGTCGGGCATCGACTTGCACACAAAGTCGATGCCTGGCATCGACATGCACTTAAACATCGATGCCTGGCATCGACCTGAAGCTCAAAATCGATGCCTGGCATGGACTTCGGCCTTTGAAAACCACATTTACGTTTGATCTGATATTTCCAAGTGCCTTCAGGGATGCAGAGTACAAGGATGAAAGGCCCATCAAGAAGCTCATAGTCACCATGGGCTCTGGTGACCAGCAACGTGACAAAGGCATTGGTCACCAAGCAAAACCCAGAAAATTATTGCACCATTATCCTCTGAGAAGGCCAGCAACCCACTAGGAATATCCTCAGGTGGACAGAGTAGCATAAAAATTCTTGAGGAGGATCCAAATATGAGGGAAAGGTCTAGGGAGACGGAGGTCATGAGGACAGATCGTCCACTTCGGGACATGACAAATCTAGAGTGGTGCCTTCAGTACGTTGAAGAGAAGAATGCAGTCCTCCTTGTGTTCGCAGGGGCTTATGGCAGAGGAAAGATCACGACAACACAAGGTTTTCAGTATGGCCTTGTTTACAAACTAGATTATGAAGATGAAGATTCTGACAACCTGCTTTTCTTGGTGGAGACATCGAAAGGATTAAGAAATGTCATATGCAAGATGGATTTCTTGTGCCGAGAGTGCTGTGTTCCAGAAGGGCTAGCTCAGATATGCAGAGACTCAGTGAATTTCATCAAGGACCTGATGCCATGGATCCAGGGCAATATCATGCCAACACAACAGAAGAAGACGACCCCTGTAAAAGCAAGGGGTAAGCAGAGCGTGCAGAAAAAGCTCCAAAAGAAAAAGAAGATAATTTCAGAAGAGGAGTTTTCTGACTCAAGCTCTAGCTCTAGGGACATAATTGTTGCACCTGGTGGAGAGCTTGCATCTGGTGTTCTTGGTACTGAGCAGAATAAGATGAGGGAGGACATAGCTAGAAGAAAAGTTGTGAAGAAGGGGCAGTTGTTCCACCTGCCAATCAATATCATCCACAGGCCACTCGTAGATCCAGTCACAGGGAGGAGGCCCCTTGAGATCAGCGAGCCACATAATTTGCACGTCCAGAATCTTAAGAAGAAAATGAAAATAAATCCTCATGCTATTGTTGTGCCATTCCTTGTCATGGTGGATCCGAATGAGTGCAGCTGTGTGGACGATTTCAATGAGGGTTTGTTTGAGGATTACACTTATTATGTGATTGGAGGTTCACACTCTGCAGAGGCTCGTAGACAGTTAGTGAAGGAGCACCCTACTACATTTTTTTGTAGGTATGCAGAGTGTAAGATATATGCTGGTCTTACAACTGAGGAAGCCAAGCTTCTTGCTTGGGATCACAACAACGACAATGACTACAGGCAGAAAATGTCCTCCATAGAGAGAATTCGGCTCTTCCACCATGAATATGAAGATTGTCTTGTGAAGGAAGCTGGAAGAATACATCCCAATCTACGAAAGCAATGCCTTATTGAGGTTGGAATTGCATTGGATGAGAATAGAAAGTCTGATGCTTTGAGGAAATATGATCCATGGTTTCAACTGGCATTCAAATCAGGTGAGATTTGGGATCTACAGGATAGAATTTTCACAATGTGGGAGAACAAGGAGGTCAAGGGCCAGAAGCAACGAAAGTCGAGGCCAGACGCACAAGTTGATCTGAAGGGAAAGGGAAGGAAAGTTGACCTTTCAATTGAAGAGGCTCTTGAGGACATGAAGCTGACCCCATGGAGGGCCCTTCAAGGAATCAAGGATGATACATTATATCAACTTTGTCAAGGGTAATCTCGAAGGAGTTAAGCCTGGAGGAGATGGTGACTGAGCTCAATAAGTATGTATGTTATTCTCAGATCCTTTTTCCCTCCTCCCATGCTTCTGGTCTAACCTAGTCTCTTTTATATTTCTGTGTCTGTAGTCATAAAGTGTACATGAAGATTCAGGAGGTGATGATGAAGAGGCTGGGTTGCTTTTCTTGGACAGAGGTCCAAGCAGACTATCCAACCACATCATCCTACAAAGCCTTATCAGAATATTTCATCCTGTTTCGTGATTGGGTAGGTTCTCTTTCTGAGGTTGTGCCTGGTTTGCCATTAAGTTAGATGCCTTGATTCACCTAACCAATTTGATGCCTTGCATGGCATCGACTTACAGCTAAATTCGATGCCTGGCATCAGTCTACAGGCAAAAGTCGATGGCTAGCATCGACTTGCAGGCAGAAGTCGATGCTTGGCATCGACTTGGGGGCATAAGTCGATGCCTGGCATCGACTTGTAGCATAAGTCGATGCCTGGCATCGACCTGCAACATAAGTCGATGCATGGCATTGACCTTGTGGCAAAAGTCGATGCCAGGCATCGACTTATGTCCCAAACTCGATGCCAAGCATCGATTTTCAGTAGAAGGTCAATGCCTAGCATCTACCCCAACAAGAAATTGATGCCATGCATCCGTTCCTTATGTTTTGTTTGCTGTATTGAAGAGCTCTTTTAATTGTCTTTCCAATTTTCTCTACAGAAACCAAGGAAAAGTAAGTCTACAGAGGTACTAGATGATTGCCCCCCTGCATTCCTTGCTCACATTCAAAGAGCAAGGCATGAGAAATCTAGACTGAAAGCGAAGGAGATGGATTTTGATGATGAACCTGATCTTAAATGTTTCTCCAATCCCCTAGACCCCCTTAGGCCTGTATATTACAATGTGTTCTATAGTGATGTAAATAATATTTGTTCTGTTGTGCCTAGAAAACATTTCTCCCTTCTCATAGCGGACATACCCTATGGATTTAGGATGTTGGGATCAGTAAATGATGATGAACCCTTCAAACACCCTCAGATTCGGAAGATGGTAACTGATTTTGCAGAGTTGACTATGTCTCCTCTTTAGAGGATAGTAATTTTCCATAGCAGAGACCAGTCTTTCTCTGTTTCAACTGCTCTGAAGGCAAGATGTCATGCTGTGGAGTGCCTCACTTGGTAAGTAATCTTCTTTCTATCTCCATGGCTTTAATGATGCTCTCTGTGACTCATAGTTCTTTTTTGCAGGGTGAAGACAAACGTAAATCACACTCCTTTGCATCGGTTTGTGAGCGCCACTGAATGCATTATAGTTGGCTATTATGATGAAGTAAGCAAAAGGAGAGTTAGGGAGCATTGCATTGAGAATGGGATCTCAAATGTGCTCATGTTCCCAGCCGTTACCAAGAAACTTCGTCATGTAGCTGGGGACATGACATTGGTTAACCCTTATCAGCAGCCACAAAAACTCATAATGAGATTGCTTCAGCTATTCTCCAATGATGATGACTGGGTCCTAGACCTTTTTTCGGGCACAGGTAATTTCAATTTTCACAATTTTCATTAGTCATGGTTGATTGAAGCCTCTAAGTGGTTTTCTGCTGTTTCAGGAACGACTCTGGCTTGCTCCTTAAAGATGTTCAGGCACTGCATAGCTGTGGAGAAGGATGATGCTCAAGTGAGCTTCATTAGAATGAGAATCAATGGGCTGAATGAATGCCCAGATGAAGACCAAGAGGTTGGAAGGAAGCACATTGCAGATACAGAGAGATTCCAACCAGCTTCAAGGGAGCCTGTTCCCCCACTTGCAGATGAACCGGGGGACATGGCTGACCTTGAAGAGCCAATCTTGGAGCAAGAGAGGCAAGATAGGTGTTCTAATGTGCTAGAGGATCCCAATATCCTTGAGCCTGAGGAAAGCTATGATCAGCTTCTATTGTAGATTCACATTACTCTTGTAGAACACATGAAATGTAAAAGATCATTTTAATGGAAATATAATTTGGAGTTCTGCTTCCACTTTGTGTTCAGCTTGATTTATCTTGAGCATTTCTCTGATCATGTGTGAATGTTTCTTAGTATAATTTTGTTGAATATTATCTTCTCGTGGGAATGCTTTTGTGAAATGTATTTCATATTCTGTTAATATGGCCAGGCATTCAATGGGGATCTTAACCATACAAAGGGGATGATCTTAATTGCCTTGTTAAAATGCTCTGATTTTTGCAACACATGTACTCTAATTTTCGAGTAACTTTTAATTAGCTATCATCTGTGCTTGTTGAGGTTATAGATGTAATGAAGGAGCTTCACGAATTCTTACTTGTACCTTTTCAACTCTAATCTATTGTCCAAGATCATGATGTGGGATTCTTGGTCATGCTCAACAACTAGTTTTCATGGCAGCAAGAATTTTAGTATATCTATCTTGACTACTTGGGATATGAGATCAAGCTTCTAGTGACAATATTTACAAGCAAGACTCGTGATGCCTTCTAGATATTGTAAAATGCCCACTTTTTTGCTTCATATAATGGTCTTTAGGTAAAAAGAAAAAGAGAACATGTCTTTGTTCTCCTTTGTTGTGACTCAGTGTTTAAACCTCATTCCATGCTTCTCTCCTTTTTCCACAAGCTGAAATACATTCTTTGGATCCTCTATGAAGCAACCTTTGCTATTGAACTTCACTTGGTATCCTTTATCTACCATTTGACCAACAAAAATGAGATTCTTTGTAATAGTAGGGACATATAATACCTCAGATAGTGTCTTGCTCTTCTTGCCATCCTGAAACTTGACATCACCAATGTGTTTGATCTCATGCTAGGTGTTGTCACATGTCTCTACACATCCTCTTTGCTTTGGAGCCTATAAATTGCAAAAAGTGCCCTCTCTACAAGATATATGATTGCTACATCCACTATCTATGTACCAAGTATCATCCTTCTCATGTTTACTATCTCCATATGCATGAATCATTGCAAGAACTTGATCACTAGACTCATTTGAAGCATAGTTACCTTGAGCATCCTTCCTCATTTGGTAGCATTCATGTGCCCAATGTCCTAGCTTCCCACAAATGAAGCATCCATTCCCTCTTGATCCTCTTCCTCTTCCTCTATTGTTTCTGCCTCTACCTCTTCCATTTGAAGACGAGCCTTCATTTGAGTCCTCTTGGTTGTCACTTTGCTTGCTTTGGCTTTGCCTTCCTCTTCCTCTACCTCTTGATGCTTTGCCTCTTCCTCTACCTGCATATAGCATTTGACCTTGGGCACCTTTGCCCTTGCTTCCACCTTGCAATATTTCTTCATTAACCATTAAAGTGTTCAATTGATGAAAATCATGCATCTTCTCCCTAGCATACAATGAGGATATGAAGTTCCTCCACTTGTCATCATCTTTAAGACCATTAAGTACAAATGCAACCATTTCATCATCATCAATTGAATGTCCTATTGCTGCCAATGAATCTCTAATACCTTTGGCTTTAATTGTGTAATCATGCATGGATTGGTTACCTCCTTTCTTCAAGTTGTTGAGCTCATTTTTGAGTTGTACCTTCTTTGCCTTTGTGTTTGTGGTGAACATCTTCTCCAAATATTCCCACATTTCCTTGGAGGCCTCCATGCTTTGAATGTGACCTATCATTGTGTTGCTTACATGCTGAGATATCATAAACATAACCCTTCTATTTCGTACCTCCATTCTCTTATTGCTCTCCTTTCTTGGTCGGTAGGGTTAGTTGGATCCGCAACAATCGGTTTGACATCTCCTCCATTGATTATGCCTCCTAGGTCCTTGCTCATGATAAAGTTTGTCATCCTAAACTTCCAAGGTTGAAAGTTGTCTTTGTCCAACTTCTCAATTTGGTTGGATGCCTCTTCCATCCTCTTGAATCACCTAAAATTGAAATATGGTGTGGGATTACCTCCTTTGTTGAAATTGAAGTCCCTTTGTGTGATGAAGATGAAGCTCCCCCTTGGTTCCAAGTTTGAAAACTCCTTCAAGCTTTGAAAAGGCTTCAATGGTTGATTCCTTGGCTTGGCCTCCTTCTTTCTACTCTCCTTAAATGTCCACAAGGAGCTCTGATACCACAATTGGAAGATCTCTCCTCCAAATGCACAAGAAAAAGCTTGGACCCTTCCCAAGACCTATATGCCTTCAGACTAGTACTCACTATCACTAAAACTGGAATATATCACAATTCCCGAACACAATCCAAAAACCCTTTTAGCCACAAAAACTAGAGAGTATGGCCTTACCAATCAGCTATGAACCATTGGATTCAGATACCTCTAGACCTATCAATTGAGTCACACAAGATAGCCCAATTTTCCTTGCAGGTTTCGGTATAGAACAACAAACAACAAAGAAATAGCAATATCTCACTATACAAGATGATGTTTGCCAAAATTCCTTTTTTACAAGAATCCTTGCTTTATAAGCTTTCCAGAAAGTACAAGAACTCTTAGAATGGAGCTTCCTACAAAGAGAAATGGAAGTCCTAACAGAAAGTACTAGAACTCTTAGAATGGAGCTTCCTACAAAGAGAAATGGAAGTCCTAACAGGCTGATACAGAAATGTAGCACCCTTTGGAAAGGGTAGGAGAGATATACAAGATAATAAGAGCATCTATGAGAGCCTATGGCTCAAAGGCACATATATATGCAGCACCCCGACTTCCCAGCATCCACACACACCTTGAATGAGCTTGGATGTTCTTTATATAGCCATAAGATCCTTCTATGACTTTTTATATGTCCTCCATGTCTCTTCACATGCCCTCCTTGTCCCTTCACTTGCCTTGTGACTTTGTCTCTTCATTGGAGTGGGTTTTGGTGGTCCAATGCCTCCTTTTGGATGAGGTTGCACCTTCGGCTTTATTCTTTGACTTTCCTAAAGTTCAAAATCCCTCAAATGGAGTTATTTTATGAAAAACAAAACTTCAGCTTGCCCTAGAAATACAAATCTTTTAACATCTATTTCCACAAATAAAAACTTATGATAAACAAGTAGGTCTTGAATAAAAATTCCTTCAATGAAGCATTCTCAAAACAAAACCCTGAAAGAATTTAGAAATTTTTAGATAAAATAATTTTATGATCTCGCATCAAAAAAAGAGAGAGGAAATATTTTCGACAATGCCCAGATGAATGCCCTAGCATTCTTTGTTCAATATGTTATGTTCCCATGGAAAAAATATTTGGAGTTAATTGAAAATTCAACCATTCCATGAACAATGATTTAGTTAGAGGCACTTTTGCCTTGGTGTGTGAGGAGATTATGAGTGATGGAAACCAAAACAACACTCAAGTGGATTTGGCCGTAGCTATGGAAAGAATTCTCGAGAAGAAGATTGCAACATCACTTTTTGTGGAGCATAGTGGCATGCTTGACTCTTGCATTCCTCTAGATACACTAGGAAGAGGAGACGATAAGGATAGGCTTCAAGATGTAAGTATTTACTGATTTTTTTGATTGACTATCTTTCATATTGTACTCATTAAATGTCTATTTGTAGAAATCTATTGAAGTTGATAAACTTGTGACAAGGAGCAGTGTTGGCTGGGTAGCCTATTATGGTGGCTGATCCTTTTAAAACTACATTGGGAAACGGCCCTTGGAAGATTTTGTGATTGTCCACAAGGACTATTCCCGTCAAGGACATCTCCTGACTTGGTGTCTAAATGCCGTAAGTAGGTTTTTGTGTCTATTTACAATAATGCAAGGGAAAAACTCTATAATTTTTGTTAGGAAGTCATTTTGCATTACTACCATACGAGTTACCTTTAGAGGAAAAATATTAGGAGAAATAGGAATTGCTTTGGGTCTACTATTGAGAAAACCCATGTCATATCTCACTCTATTTCGACCTAAAAATTTCCACAATCTTTCCAAAGAAGAAAGAATGCAGTGGAGACGTTGAAGGCCAAGAGCCAAGTGTAAAAGAAGTTTAATAGACATGATGTTTTTTGTCAATTCCCATGTGCATTCACTTGTGTCTATTGTGAATTTATGTTTATCAACATAAACTTTATAGGTGTTGCATAGTCAAATCAATGATTTTTTTGAATTGTATGTAGTTCATGAGGGTTCTAAGGGCCTAGAGAAGGCAAAAAAGGAGGTTGTCACAAAAACATGAGTACGGGTGCTGCAAAACTTTTGTAGGTCCGTACTAGCATTTCTATGGGAACCCTCTTTTTTTAACTTGTTATGTCTTCTTGAATAACTTGGAACAAATTTGGATAGGTATAAGTGCATATCAACATGCATCAAGTGGTATTTTCCTATGTACAAGGGTTTAGCATGAAGAGCACCTCAAATATGGAATACCACATGGTTTAATGTACATGACATGTGATTTTATGGCAAAGAATAGGGAAAAAGAGACTTTCCATAAAAATGCAAAATCTCCCCTTTCAAGAGATCTACAAGGCCCAATCGTATGTTTTTGTGGTAGGCCTTTTTTTTTAATATTCTAGGTCATTGGATACATTTGTAGGAAATAAAAGACACTTCATAGAAAATAATAATATGCAAAACTTCATAAAACGTGTGTAAGACTAAGATAGGTGAAAAATAGACTTCAAAACCTTTGAGAGAAAAATATTCAATAACAAGAAGAACATATTAATCATTTGGGATAATAACAAAAGTTATCTCATCCAGAGACTTTACAAGTGTTAGGGGTTATTTCCTCTAATCCTTCTAGCTAGCTACATATTCTTAGTTTGTATTGTCACTCTTATTGCATGGATAAAACACAAGTAAGAGTCTTACAACATTGATATTAGATAGGTCTCTACTGATAAGGGATTATTCTAACACCCCAATGCAACAATGGAAGATGAATGCCCTCCACATCGCCCACAAATAGTGATATATGCTCAACATTCTAGACATTTATCTCTAAGACTAAAAGTAATTAGAACCAAACTTTGCATAATTAAACTTGAATTTTAGAAAAATCGAATAAGATTTGAATCATGACAAATAGATGTTTCACCATGGAGAACCCTCCATTGCAACACAAGATATCTATTTGCAATAGTCTCTACCTATATGCAGAGACACAACTTCACAAACTTGGCATTTTCTCACAATAGAATTAGTACAAGAACTTGACTATTTGGAAAACTTTGGGGCACTATATGAGAAACCAAATGAAAATCTTTACATCAACAAAAATGAATACCAAAAAAGAGCAAACAATGCTTTGCAATCTAGTACTGATAGATTTGTGAAAGCCTAACTATGGCTCAATCATGAGAAAATGAGATAAGGAAGCAAGGAGGTTGCTTTCTGGAACTCAAGAATTTACTTAACTAAGTGGGAAATGTGTGGAATGCATAAGAATCGTGAATGAAAGGAGAATTGGTGCCGATATAGAACTTTTATTTTTCCTACAATCTAGCTAAGCAACCACCAATCAATGTAGGTGCACTTTTTGGAGCATACTTGATAAGATTTATTTTTTATTGAAGTTGGTGGAGCTCCTAACTTCATCAATGACTTGGGGTTCTCCTTTTTTATTGGTGTACTTGCAAAACTATTAGATGAGTCTTTTGTTTTGATTGACACTTGATTTTCAACCCTCCCCCTCAAGTCTCAATGCCTAGATCCTTCATTTGAATGCATGCCTTGAGGTGTTGTAGCTTTACTCCTTCTAGAGCTTTTGTAAACATATCTTCATATTGGTCCCTTGTATTGACATGCTCCAGATTTACATCCTTTGAAATTATCTTTTCTAATAAGGTGGTAATGCACTTCTATATGCTTATGCGTTGCATGGAATAACAGACTTGGAGCCAAGCATATGATACTTATGTTTTCACAAAAAATACATACCTGCTTAACCTAGGAATCAAGATCATAAAACAATTTCTTAAGCCACATAGTCTCACATGAGACTTGTGCCAAGCCTCTATACTCGACTTCCATGGAGGAGAGAGCCACTATTGGTTGTTTCTTTCACATCCATGAGATGGTCTTCTTCCCTAGCATGATAACATCTCCACTAGTGCTCCTCCTCTCATCTTTGGGATCTGCCCAATCATCATCACAATAAGCTTGTACATGTAATCCATCATCAAGTGAATAATAGAACCCTTCATTCACTCATCCTTTGAGGTACCTAAGTACCCTTTTGGCTGCAACAAGATAAATTACTCTTGATGCTTGCAAAAATTGAGATAACACTCTAGCTACATGTGCAATATTTGGTCTTATCATAGTGCCATATAAGAGAGAACCAATTATTGACCTTTAGATGGCCACATCGTTAACTGTTTCACCTTCATGAGCACTTAGTTTAACATTTAATCCTTATTTATTTGAAATGGGATTTCAATCACAAAGGCATTAAATTTTTCAAAAGATTTAGAATGTATTTCCCTTGCATCTAGAATTTATTTTGTTTGCATCAAGTACTTAAGTCTTAAGAAAGTACCTTAAGATTGCCAAATCATAGATTCTCATTTCATGCTCAAGATTCCTCTTCTTTATTTCCTTAATGTTGACCTCATAATCCCTCATTTGTATTTCAACTCATATGGTTGCTACAACCAATATCTATGTACCATATACAATTTGAGTTAAGTCTTCCACTTAAACCATACATCATATGCAAGTTATCCTTTTTTGAATTTGTTGAAGTACTTGCATAATCACCTTGGCTCCTTTCTTCTCCTTGCTTTCCTCCTCCTTTGGACCAAGAATCTCTTGCATAATGGCCCAATTTTTCACATTTGTAGCATTCTGCATTGGATGCTTCTCTTTCATGTGCCTTTCCTCCTCTTCCTCTACTCCTTACACCTCCTCTTGATCCATATCTTTGGTTGGAGCCTTCTTGGTTGCTTGAGCTTGATTTTGATCATCCTCTCCCTTTTCCTTGTGATTTTTGTCCACATCTTTTGCCTTTGCCTGTACTTTCATAGAAAACTTAGGCTTGGTTGTGCTTTGATTGTGAACCTCCTTGGTTCATCTCCTCAGTCACCATCAATGTGACTAAATGATTGAATTTTGGTAGGAAATCCCTCAGATACACTGATGTGATGAATAATTTGCACCTTTTATCCTCTCTCAAGCTATTGAGAGACTACATGAAAAGTACATCATCTTTGATTGGGTTCCCAATTAAGCCTAGGGCACCTACAAGCTCTTTAGCCTTCAAAATGTACTAATTAATTTTAGAGCTTCTTGCTTTCCTAAAATTATTTAGCTCATTTTTTAGTTGAGTCTTCCTTGCCTTGTTCAATGAAGAATACCATCTCTCTAAGGTCTCCCAAATCTCCTTGGATGTGTCCAAGTCTTGTATATGCCTCATCATGCTATTGCTTATGTGTTGGGATAGAATGAATATGACTCTATTATCCTATTCTATTGATTCATTCAGTTCCTTGAACTATCCTTAAAGTGGTAGATCATGTACATGAGGATTTGGATCTTTTCCACTCACTAATCTCCACAATCCTTTGCCCATAAGGAAGCTACTAACTCTAAGTTTCCATGGTTCATAATTGCCTTTATCAAACTTCTCCATGTGTGCACTATATGCATCCATACAGAGCTCTAGTTGCTTAGGTAGCTAGTCCTCAAGTGTTTATATGCTCTATAAATTGTGGATGTTACCATTCTATAGCTTCTTCCTTCGTATCCTTTGACTACTTTAGGTCTTGATTGATGTAGCCCCCTTTTGATTTCTTCTTGATTTCATAAGATCTTGTGCATCCACAAAATGTCTTGATCCCTCCAAGTCTTCAATATAATTTCCATGGATGTCTCCAAGCTTCCAAATTTCTTTCATACCATTGATGGGGGGTGATTTTTATGTCACAAGGAAGGAGATAAGGAATAGAGCTCACACACAAACACACTCTCTCTCACAATCAAAGATGAGAGCGCACATAGATTGAGGCAAGGAAGAATGATCTATTTCTTCTTCTTCTTCTTCTTCTTCTATTGCATAAAACGATTGTACAACATTGACATAAAACAACAATACAACAAGTCAATTCTACAAAGGAAAATACATAAGGAAAATTCTAATGTCTTTGAATGAGTGAGCTGGAAAGAAAACAAAGGTGCAATCACTCTCTTTAGATAAATCTAGTAAATCTCAAAGAAGTATCCCTAACATATATCGGCATGACCACTATACATGTTAGAGAAATGAAAAAGTAATATGTGTCATCCTTGATCATCACATGTTGAGCTTGGTATCTCAACACTCCCCCTCAAGCTCAACATCACGTTGTCGGGAAGATTTACATCTTCCAGTTGATAACCAGAGGAAATAAAAGCAACTTAATTGGTGAATTCTAAACCTCTTTTTCACTGTTGATCAGTTGTTCTGGATTGAATTAACTACTTTTGAAGTGTCTGCAGGTACAAGAAATGATGAAGAATATGTGTTCATATTAGGGTTACCCTAATTACTCAATTAATGAGTATTTTACATTTATACATGCATGATTCATGGGTTTCCAACCCTAGGGTTTTATAAATTGTTATGATTTTATGTCAGTTGGGTTAATCCAAAGGGTCTTAAAAGATTCCAATGGGTTAATGACAGGATTCAGAAGGGTTATAAGGGTTTCCGAGGGTTTTTTTTAGTGTTCAAAATGAGTGGAAATGAATATTAGCATTAGTTTTAAGGATAAAATGAGTATTATTTAATGAAACTAATCTATAACTTTAACATTAATTAATTACAAATTCAAATCTGATTTAATTATTTACCCTAATAGTGTATGTGAAATTAAAATCTAAGGTTTGAATATATTAAATGCTTAACCTAAGCCTAATTTAAATGCATTATTAAATTAAGAAAATTAGGATAATTCAATTAAAATGAAAAAGAAATGGATAATTAATGAATGGTGTATGTGAGTGCTGTTTAAAGTGTGGTGTGGGTTAATTGTGTAATTAAAGTGGATAAAGTAAATAGTTAAAGGTGAGGTGAATGAGTGTGTGTGTGTAAAGAGTGGTATACGTAGAGTATGTAATTAAAGTGGAGAAAAGTCAAATAAAAGAGTGGTGATTAAGTATGGATAAAGAGTGGATGAAAATTTAAAGCAGAATAAAAAAGAGTGATAGACAAAGGACTCTATGTGTGTATATAAATGAGTAAAGAATGAGTGTTTTCCCTAATGTTTTTTTTGCAGGTATTATTCTTCTCTTCTTTCTAAGCATAGCAAATGAAGTCGTATTATGTTTTCCATTCTACAGTTGATGAAACACACACACGTAGTGTGGCAATGATCATTATCTTGATTCTTGCCCTGTGTTTTGTCAGAGATGGTCCTAGTTGTTGCTTGTGCATGGGCAAAAATCGCCAAAAAGAGAGGAAATAGGAGATTCTGATCTCAACGATGGCTTCTGAAGTTGTAGATGCATGCATAGGCAATCTCCATCCGACGGCTTCTTAAGCTGTAGATGCACGTATAGAGAGAGAATGTCAAAATCTGGCTATGATAGTGCTGAGCACGCATAGAGAGAGAGAGTTAGCGCAGAAATTGAGGCAATTACTCAGCTCTGGCGGCATGATCTGACAAAGATAGAGGACAGGCAACTACTGCCTCTGGTGGTGCATATCTTGAGAGGCGCAGATCGCGTTGAGAGAGAGAGGCTGCAGTAGAGGCTGCTGGCGGCACGTGTACCGCGTGTGCTACAGAGGGAGTGATAGAGAGAGGTCTGATCGCGTAGAGGGAGATGGAGAGGGTATGTAGAGAGAGCAGAGGGAGTGACTATAGTCTGCCGCATAGGGCTCTGACAGCGGGAGAGAGAGAGCAGGAAATTAAATAAAAAGGTTCTCCCTTCCCTCCCAGCAGGCTGCGCGCGGCAGCGCCGCCGAGAGAGAGAGAGAGAGAGAGAGAGAGAGAGAGGAGAGAGAGAGAGAGAGAGAGAGAGAGAGAGAGAGAAGAGAGAGAGAGAGAGAGAGAGAGAGAGAAGAGAGAGAGAGAGAGAGAGAGAGAGAGAGAGAGAGAGAGAGAGAGAGAGAGAGAGAGAGAGAGAGAGAGAGAGGAGAGAGAAGAGAGAAAGAGAGAGAGGAGAGAGAGAGAGAGAGAGAGAGAGAGAGAGAGAGAGAGAGAGTAGAGAGAGAGAGAAAGAGAGACGAGAGAAGAGAGAGAGAGAGAGAGAGAGGAGAGGAGAGAGGAGAAGATGAGAGAGAGAGAGAGAGAGAGAGAGAGAGAGGAGAGAAGAGAGAGATGAGAGAGAGAGAAGAGAGAGAGAGAGAGAGAGAAGAGAGAGAGAGAGAGAGAGAGATGAGAGAGATGAGAGAGAGAGAAGAGAGAGAGAGAGAGAGATGAGAGAGAGGAGAGAGACGAGAAGAGAGCGAGACGAGTACGAGAGAGAGAAGAGACAGAGACGAGGAGATAGAGAGAAGAGAGAGATGAGAGAGGAGAGATGAGAGAGAGAGAGAGAGAGAGAGAGAACGGCAGAGAAGAAACAAAGGGTGAGGAAGAGAGAGAGAGATATATAAATTGAGTTACTCTAAGATAATTAGATAGATAAAATTAGTTATTTTATCAAGTTAGGTACACTAATGTATGGTTTTAATTTCATAAGTGTTAGCATGTGCATGAATGTGTGGTAGCATGCATAAGCATGTGTATGAATGCATGTGATTGAATGAGTAAAGTGTAAAGCATATTTATGTAGGAATGCATTTTATGGGAATAGGTGCATGTGGTCATACATGAGCATATAAATATATGTGTTTGTGTGTATGTTAACCTATAAGTTCATATATGTATGCATGTGCATAAATGCATTTAAGTGTTAGTATGAATGTGCATTTACCTAATGTTAGCATGTGCATGAATGATTGTTAGCATGCATGAGCACGTGTATGCTTTAATGTATGTGACTAATGTCTTTTAAGGTTCTTAATGATTCTTGTAATATTACTAATATGGCTAATGTTTTTTTTGCAGAAACATTGAAGATTACAATTAAATGAAGTGAAGACAATTGAAGTGAAGCGGCAGCCTAAAGATCCATTTAAATCTTATTTCTCATTTAGTCAACTATCCAATTGACTAGACATTTTATCCAATTGTTTAGGCCTTCCAATTGTATTAGATTTATTGATTAGAACCATTAGCATATCAATTAATTCATTCAAACAGTTTAGCATCATATTGTTTCATTGGTTTTTCCATTACTCTCCTTGATATCTTCTAAGTTAGTTCATGAGTCTGAGTACAGTACTATTGAAAATATTGAAAATATTGAAAATGTTCCGCCAACTCTAGACAGACCAGAACCCTCTAGCTTACCTGAAAGTTTAGTAGAAGAACCCATTATGGAAGTTTCAATCTCATGTCAGGAAGTTGTTGCTATGTACGAGGCTGCCCGTCCTTACGGTCCATAGCTATTTAAACTATTTAAAGACCTTAGTTTCAGTCATAGAATTAGGTAATTTAAATTGTTTTGTCATTAGAACCCTTATTTTCATAAGCTTGAGTTTGCTACAGACACCCCGCGTGTGCCGAACGATTTAGGCGGATGACTTGATCCACCATCCGAGCATCTCTCACGACCCGACAATGGTGAACCCGACGTGAACAAACGGCCTTGCAGCTCAGGTATAAATTTTAAATTTTGCATTGCATATACATTCATACGATTTTACATCAGTGCAGCTGCGTCTTCATCCCTGGAAGCTGTGGCATTTACGTGAGCTTGCAATCTTCTTGGTGTCCAGGGCTGGTCTTGTGACCTGAGCGCCTCCACGAAGATTGGCAAGTAGGAGAACCTCGTCGCGCCACCCCTTTCATCAACAATTGAAGCACAAAACGTTTGCACCCATTTTTAGCAAACTATGTATTTAGGTTTTGATTCAAATCAATAAATGTATTGAATTTCACAGAAAGCACTGTTTTGAGCCTCATCTTCGAGCAGTTGGTATAATTTCTTTACCCTTACATTCTTGGGTGCAAAATTTTATTTAAGGTTAAATTATTGGTATAGGTTAAAGGCAACTGTTTGTTAAACATAGGTTAAGCGTTAATCATAGCTTTACTTGCAACATTTTTGCATAGTAAAAACTTATCAAACTAGACTCTAACGGAATTTCAGAATTAGTAGCTGAACATAAGGAAAGAGTAACAAAAGAAGTTCAGGATATAATTAGAATTGTTCAAGCTAGGTCAAAACAAACTTCAAAAATGGACGAGCTATTTCAAATTATGATGCACGAGACGCAAGGACAAAAGGTAGTTGAAACGTTATTAAAGGATAAAGGGAAATTTACTGGTATGAATGTTAAAAATTATTTAGACACGTTTGAGGAATTAGCTAAGTTACACGGTTTACCTGAAACAAAGTGGAAATCCTATCTTGGACGTCTCACCATAGGTACTGTAAAAGCTACTATGGATATACATGACAATAAGGAATGGGATGAGTTTAGAAAAGAGCTGCATAATGAATTCTACTTAGAAGACTACAGTCAACATAGTAGAGAAGGATTTATGAAATGGATTAGTTCACCTAAGCCTCACATTTTAACTCAACTCCATAGTGAATTTATGAAAAGATTCTCTCAATTACCTGAACAGGATAGAGTTGCCCTTACCCCAGATATCATTTTATATTTCCTTAAAATCTTGACTCCAGATATAAGGGTAGAGGTTGAGCGTAGGCTTGAAGAACCGGGAAAGAAATATGGGCTTACAGATGACTGGGGTGTAGTAAAAACTGTAGTTGAGGCGATTGCTCACATGATCCAACGTAAAACACTCCTTTATGAATCGATGTCTCAACCATCTTCCAATTTTCCTCCGATTCAGGCAACTAGGGGATTCAAAAGTTGAGGATGAATCTCTTTCTTTAGATTCAAAAGTTGAGGATTCACTTGATTCATGAATCTCTTTCTTTAGACTCAGAGGATGAAGAAGATAATACCTGTAATGTGAACAAAAATTTCTTAGGACCGATTGTACCAGATGACGAAACAAAAACTTCAGAGAGTGATTTTAGAAAAAGTTTTTGGGCGAGAGGCACACCGGAGATTAAAGTTAACTTAGGAGATCAGAAGAGATCATATTCTACTTTAGCCCTAATTGACTCTGGGTCTGAAATCAATGTGATTTCGAAAGGATTATATGATAAGTTTAAATGGCCTATTGATAAAAATCACGGCTGGATAATGCGAACCGCGGACAATGGTTGTGGATCACTCCTGGGAGCATGTGCCAACATACCTCTAATGATAGGTGGAATCTCTGAGACATTCCACTTTTTCATTCAGGACAACTGCTCTTATGAAATTATCTTAGGTCAACCATTTATATGTGAAGCCAGAATGGAGACTAAAGTAATAGATGACGGCTCAGCATACGCAAGAATTAGATCTAAAGATGATCTACAATCGCTCCAAGTTATGATAGTCAGCCCAAACCATGTACGAAATAGGGAGCAAATTAGGAAGACGCCCATCCGTTCTCATGAAAAGATACGCGAAGATCATATGGCTCTTCGAGAGTTTGGAACTTATTATGATCAAAATTTTGCCTAGATGCCACTGTTGAGTGAGACAACGGTGGTTCTTGGTTTGATGTCTCGCACCCATCTGTAGATACTTTAGATAGTTTTTCTTTATATTTTCCTTCATCATATTTGCAACTCAGTGATTATAAACAAATTCCTAAAAAAATTATAAAACATTATGAAAAATTTTATAAAGAGAAAGGATTCATTTCATCTGATGAACACATTGAAACCGTAATTGAAACTTTATCTTCAAACTCATTGATTGAAGAACTTCAAAATATTTTGCATGAAAAAGAAAATTTTAGATTTGTACTTTTAAATTCTATTGAAGAACATGATTTGATTATTAAATTTGTCATGAGTAATGAAAAGGAAGCAAAAGTAAATACAAAATACAAAACCGTTGATAAAAAAATTAAACCGATTGCCCAATCATTACCACGAGAGAGTGAAGAGAAGTTTAGGAAAGTTACCAATGATCCTTATTTAAGAGAGCGCACAAATATAGGTCATACTTTCACAGAAGAAACTTTAAAGCTAATCAAGATAGGAAATGATGAAAATTTTTTGTTACCCGAGGAACGTGAACTATTTCAAAGAGTGATTAGAAAGCATGGAAAGGCATTTTCTTTATATTCCATGAGATAGGTTGTGAAGACCCAAAAATTGTACCACCAATGATCATCTTTACAGTGCCTCACATTCCATGGAATCTTCGACCCATACCTGTTCCGAAAGCCCATTTACCAGAGTTAATGCGGCTTCTTAAAGAAAAGATTCACATGCGAATTTTAGAGCCATCGTCTGCACCCTACTCAAATAGGTGGTTTACTGTTCCAAAGAAAAATGGCAAGTTACGGTTCATTCAAGATTTACAACCTGTTAACAAGGTTACTATTAGGAATGTAGGTACTGGGCCATTGTAGGAGAATTCGCTGAAGCCTTCGCTGGTCATGCCATATACTCAATGGGAGACTTGTATTCTGGCTACGATCAATTTCAGCTTGCTATTGAAAGTAGAGACATTACGACCATGAAAACTCCTTTAGGCTTAGTTCGCATGTGCACTTTGCCGCAAGGAGCTACTAATTCAGTAGCGCATATGATGAACGCCATGAATTCAGTATTACATGACTTCATTCCTAATATAGCCATGCCATTTATTGATGACATTCCTATTAAAGGATGTATTGAGAATGCGAAAGATGAAACTTTAGATTCCTCTGGCTGCAGGAAGTTTGTAGTAGATCATATCTCTGACTGTGAAAGGATTTTCCAGAGATTTGAAGAGGTTGGTCTCACATTCTCCATTGAGAAATCTGTTTTTGGTGTCAATGAGGTACTTATAGTTGGGCATTTATGTGGACATTACGGTCGGAGGCCATATCCACCTAAAGTCGACGCTATAAACAAGATTTCTGAAACCTGTAGTAATATTAGTGAGGTAAGACGATTCCTTGGTGCTTGTGTGTTTTATGCCATCTGGATCCCACACTATGCACATGTTGCAAACTGTCTTTATGCTTTACTAAGGAAGAATCGAAAGTTTCTTTGGACTGAAGAACACTCAAAAGCTATGAAAAAGTTAAAGAAATTACTTCTTGAAGCTCCTATTTTAAAGCGAGTAGATTATACTGATCAAAAGCCTATCATTTTAATTGTTGATACGAGCCCTATAGGAATAGGATGGGTTATTGGTCAGGACGATGAAGAGGGCAATAGGTATGCTGTGAGATTTGGAGCAAAGATTTTACACGATACGCAAAGAAATTATCCGCAAATTAAACGAGAACTATGGGGTTTAGTCACGGCATTAAAATCCGATAAAGAATATTTTATAGGTGCAAATGTAATAGTTGAGATAGATTGTCTACCTCTGATTGGAATGATTACAAACTGTTCATCACCCGACATTGCCATGCTTAGATGGATTTCATACATCAAGTTTATAAATCCTGTTTTGATACATATTGCAGGTAAATCTAATCCTGTGGCTGATATGCTTTCTCGAGCTAGATTTGATAGTGAGGAAGAAACAGAATTAGAAATAAATGCAATTAATTATGATTCTAAAGCATACGCATATGAACAGTTTAATATTGAAGAATACGAAGGAGAGTGGCAGGATATTGGAAAGTATTTAAGTACTTTGGTTAGGGCACCTTCATGGTCTTCAAATAGATTTCGGAATATTAGGAAAAGAGCTTACAACTTTTTTCTGAAAGATGGTTTCATTTGGAGACATGCGAGGGGAAAAATTAGATTGCCACAACGAGTACTAGGTACTAAGGATCTTCAGTTACAAGTCATGAAGAGTATGCATGATACTTTATGGGCAGGACATAAAGGTTTTGTAGCTACGTATGAAAAAATTAGAGAAGGATACTGGTGGCCAGGGATTTATGTTACTGTTAAAAATTATGTTACTTCATGTGACGTATGTCAGATTCATTCCTCAGTCAAACATAGGGATCCGTTGCATCCTACCTATTCACCATGCATCCATTATAAATGGGTTATAGACTTAGTTACCATGCCCAAAGGTATCAATAAGATGAGATATATAGTCTTGGCACGTGAAGATCTTACGAATCATGTAGAAGGCCGAGCTTTAAGATCTAAGACAACCTTGAATGTATGCAAATTTCTTCTTGAGGATGTCATTTCACGATTTGGTTATGTAGAAAAGGTAGTGGCTGATAGGGGAGAGTTAGATGCGCAGGAGGCTAAAGAATTCTTTGCTAGGCATGGAATTCGCTTAGCCCTTACTACTGCTTACAACCCTGAAGCTAATGGGAAGATTGAGCGAGGGCATTCTCCTATTATTAAAGCAATTTCCAAAGCTTGTAATGGAGAAATTAAAAATTGGCCAACTTATCTGCCATTTGCATTGTGGGCTGATAGAATGACCTGCACTAGAACAACGGGGTATATGCCGGCAGAGTTGATGTATTGCTAGAAACCGATATTCCCTGTGCATACGCAAATTCTTACTTGGACTACGTTACCATGGGAAGATAATTTGTCGACAGAAGATTTATTAGCTCTGCGAATCCAACAGTTAGAGCAAGGGAGTGAACGTTTAGAGGAGGCTATAGTTAAACTAAAAGATTCTCGATTGAAAAACAAGAAGTATTTTGATAAATCACATAGGTTAAGGCCAAAGCCGATTTATGTTAATGATTGGGTTTTACTGTATGATAGTACGTTTGATTCTCAGTATGATGCCCGTAGGAAACTTAAAAGACGTTGGTTTGGACCTTATGTGGTAGTCAAAACCTATGAAAACGGAACGTATGCCTTACGCGAATTAGATGGTACTCCTCTTAAAAACTTAATTGCTGGCAAAAGAATTAAATTATTTAAACAAAGAGATGATGAAATGTATGAAGTAATGTTTGATGATGAGCATGATTAATTATGTATGAATGAATTTCTTTAGTGTGGGTTTCTTTTGCAGGAAAACCAAGAGAAGATTTGAATATGAAATTTATTAATTTTGTGTGTCTAGCTGTTGCTGGTTGAGTTTTAACAGGTCTTTGAAGAACAAATTAAGATGCATAAAGATGAGCAAATTGAAGATGAAGCAGATTGAAGATAAAATTGATTTTAGGTCGTATTTTTCTTTGTCTTAAAATTTTGTTTTACGTATTTTATTTGCATTCATATAAAACTAATTGTTAAAATCTGGAATGAAGAATATTAATTTATAAAGGACTCTATTTAACCATATTAGGAAAATAGACATAATTTATATTTCTACATTTATAGATTAAGTGAGATTTGTTAAAAATAGAAGGATTTGTAGTTCATTTAGATAACGAAAGTAGTTGTATATATGTAGGAGCATATTGTTGCATGATACATGTCTGTGAAAACCTAGATCTTTCTTGTCCATGCAGCTAGATCCTTAGCTCGGATTAAGGGGTTAAGCCTTTCCCCTTTAAAACAAAAAAGTAGCGAAAAAAAAAAAAAAGAATATTGACATGGAAGTTATACCTTCTTCCACCCAAAAAAGGTATTTACATTTATTATTGACATGAAGTTTACATCATATGTATATGAAGAAACTAGTTGTGAAGAAACACATCTAGTGATTAAAATTGGGCATACAAGGCGGCTGTCTATCCAAGTAGATTTAGTAGATTTCTTTGGCATGCTTGATTGTTCATATGTGAATGCATATATATGACGAAACCTGCATTTGAATGAATGAAAATGAATTCTGTTTTATAATCTTTACATAGTTTATAAATGGATGAAATGTAAATTAATGTTTGTTGACTGAGCAGGTTACTAGCTTACCTTTATACTTTAATATGTTTTCATTACCAGATATAATTATAATAAACTTTATGTGCATGTTGAAAAGATTAAAATATGTTTATAAAAGAATTTGATGCTGTTCTATGATTTAATTTCAGGATAATCATTGAAAATGCTGCTTCCCTAAATCTGCAAGTTGGCCCATCGGGACGATGTGCAGGTTTGGTGGCGGTGGATGTCGGGAAGATTTACATCTTCCAGTTGATAACCAGAGGAAATAAAAGCAACTTAATTGGTGAATTCTAAACCTCTTTTTCACTGTTGATTAGTTGTTCTGGATTGAATTAACTACTTTTGAAGTGTTTGCAGGTACAAGAAATGATGAAGAATATGTGTTCATATTAGGGTTACCCTAATTACTCAATTAATGAGCATTTTACATTTATACATGCATGATTCATGGGTTTCCAACCCTAGGGTTTTATAAATTGTTATGATTTTATGTCAGTTGGGTTAATCCAAAGGGTCTTAAAAGATTCCAATGGGTTAATGACAGGATTCAGAAGGGTTATAAGGGTTTCCGAGGGTTTTTTTTAGTGTTCAAAATGGGTGGAAATGAATATTAGCATTAGTTTTAAGGATAAAATGAGTATTATTTAATGAAACTAATCTATAACTTTAACATTAATTAATTACAAATTCAAATCTGATTTAATTATTTACCCTAATAGTGTATGTGAAATTAAAATCTAAGGTTTGAATATATTAAATGCTTAACCTAAGCCTAATTTAAATGCATTATTAAATTAAGAAAATTAGGATAATTCAATTAAAATGAAAAAGAAATGGATAATTAATGAATGGTGTATGTGAGTGCTGTTTAAAGTGTGGTGTGGGTTAATTGTGTAATTAAAGTGGATAAAGTAAGTAGTTAAAGGTGAGGTGAATGAGTGTGTGTGTGTAAAGAGTGGTATACGTAGAGTATGTAATTAAAGTGGAGAAAAGTCAAATAAAAGAGTGGTGATTAAGTATGGATAAAGAGTGGATGAAAATTTAAAGCAGAATAAAAAAGAGTGATAGACAAAGGACTCTGTGTGTGTATATAAATGAGTAAAGAATGAGTGTTTTCCCTAATGTTTTTTTTGCAGGTATTATTCTTCTCTTCTTTCTAAGCACAGAAAATGAAGTCGTATTATGTTTTCCATTCTACAGTTGATGAAACACACACACGTAGTGTGGCAGTGATCATTATCTTGATTCTTGCCCTGTGTTTTGTCAGAGATGGTCCTAGTTGTTGCTTGTGCATGGGCAGAAATCGCCAAAAAGAGAGGAAATAGGAGATTCTGATCTCAACGATGGCTTCTGAAGTTGTAGATGCATGCATAGGCAATCTCCATCCGACGGCTTCTGAAGCTGTAGATGCACGTATAGAGAGAGAATGTCAAAATCTGGCTATGATAGTGCTGAGCACGCATAGAGAGAGAGAGTTAGCGCAGAAATTGAGGCAATTACTCAGCTCTGGTGGCATGATCTGACAAAGATAGAGGACAGGCAACTACTGCCTCTGGTGGTGCATATCTTGAGAGGCGCAGATCGCGTTGAGAGAGAGAGGCTGCAGTAGAGGCTGCTGGCGGCACGTGTACCGCGTGTGCTACAGAGGAAGTGATAGAGAGAGGTCTGATCGCGTAGAGGGAGATGGAGAGGGTATGTAGAGAGAGCAGAGGGAGTGACTATAGTCTGCCGCATAGGGCTCTGACAGCGGGAGAGAGAGAGCAGGAAATTAAATAAAAAGGTTCTCCCTTCCCTCCCAGCAGGCTGCGCGCGGCAGCGCCGCCGAGAGAGAGAGAGAGAGAGAGAGAGAGAGAGAGAGAGAGAGAGAGAGAGAGAGAGAGAGAGAGAGAGAGAGAGAGAGAGAGAGAGAGAGAGAGAGAGAGAGAGAGAGAGAGAGAGAGAGAGAGAGAGAGAGAGAGAGAGAGAGTGAGAGAGAGAGAGAGAGAGAGAGAGAGAGAGAGAGAGTGAGTGAGAGAGAGAGAGAGAGAGAGAGAGAGAGAGAGAGAGAGAGAGAGAGAAAGAGAGAGAGAGAGAGAGAGAGAGAGAGAGAGAGAGAGAGAGAGAGAGAGAGAGAGAGAGAGAGAGAAAGAGAGAGAGAGAGAGAGAGAGAGAGAGAGAGAGAGAGAGAGAGAGAGAGAGAGAGAGAGAGAGAGAGAGAGAGAGAGAGAGAGAGAACGGCAGAGAAAGAAAGAGAGGGTGAGGAAGAGAGAGAGAGATATATAAATTGAGTTACTCTAAGATAATTAGATAGATAAAATTAGTTATTTTATCAAGTTAGGTACACTAATGTATGGTTTTAATTTCATAAGTGTTAGCATGTGCATGAATGTGTGGTAGCATGCATAAGCATGTGTATGAATGCATGTGATTGAATGAGTAAAGTGTAAAGCATATTTATGTAGGAATGCATTTTATGGGAATAGGTGCATGTGGTCATACATGAGCATATAAATGTATGTGTTTGTGTGTATGTTAACCTATAAGTTCATATATGTATGCATGTGCATAAATGCATTTAAGTGTTAGTATGAATGTGCATTTACCTAATGTTAGCATGAATGATTGTTAGCATGCATGAGCACGTGTATGCTTTAATGTATGTGACTAATGTCTTTTAAGGTTCTTAATGATTCTTGTAATATTATTAATATGGCTAATGTTTTTTTTGCAGAAACATTGAAGATTACAATTAAATGAAGTGAAGACAATTGAAGTGAAGCGGCAGCCTAAAGATCCATTTAAATCTTATTTCTCATTTAGTCAACTATCCAATTGACTAGACATTTTATCCAATTGTCTAGGCCTTCTAGTTGTATTAGATTTATTGATTAGAACCATTAGCATATCAATTAATTCATTCAAACAGTTTAGCATCATATTGTTTCATTAGTTTTTCCATTACTCTCCTTAATGTCTTCTAAGTTAGTTCATGAGTCTGAGTACAGTACTATTGAAAATATTGAAAATATTGAAAATGTTCCGCCAACTCTAGACAGACCAGAACCCTCTAGCTTACCTGAAAGTTTAGTAGAAGAACCCATTATGGAAGTTTCAATCTCATATCAGGAAGCTGTTGCTATGTACGAGGCTGCCCGTCCTTACGGTCCATAGCTATTTAAACTATTTAAAGACCTTAGTTTCAGTCATAGAATTAGGTAATTTAAATTGTTTTGTCATTAGAACCCTTATTTTCATAAGCCTGAGTTTGCTACAGACACCCCGCGTGTGCCGAACGATTTAGGCGGATGACTTGATCCACCATCCGAGCATCTCTAACGACCCGACAACATCTTGTAATCCAAGCATCTCCCAAAAATTTTTCAATTTCTTAGCTCCAAGAGCTTTAGTGAAAATGTCAAAAATCCATTCATCTTTCCTCACATACACTAGGTCAATATCAAATGCTAATACCTTTTCCCAGATGAAATGATAATGCACCTCAATATGCTTTGTTCTAGCATGAAAAATAGGGTTGAGTGCCAATTGTATGGTGCTAAGATTATCACAATATATGGTGATGGGCTTTATCACTTCCACAACTAAATCTACAAGTAGCATCTCTAGCCACGATGCTTCACATGCTGCCATTGCAGCACCCCTATACTCAACCTCTGTACTCAACAAAGCAATAGTGGGTTGCCTCTTACCACTCCATGTAATAGCTGCACTTTCAAGTGAGAGTAGAAATCCACTAGTAGATATTCTATCTAGAATACTACCAGCCTAATATACATCGGTGTATCCATGAACCAACAATTTTGTGCCAACTTTATAAAACAATGCATAATCCAAAGTAGCACTTATATATCGTAGAGTGCATCTCAAGGCATCTAAGTCTCGTTTCCAAGGAACTTGCATAAATTGACTATCAAGTCCAATAGTGTAGCTTAGACTAGGCCTTGTAATTGTGAGATATATGAAACTTCCCATAATTTTCCTGTACAAAGTAGCATTTTCCAATGCTTCACCTAATTGTAGTTGGCTTGCAATCAGCCATACCATACTTTTGTAGCATACTCATGAAATATTGTCTTTACAACATCCATATACTTGTTTCTATATGTATAAATTCAATGCCTAAGAAATAGCTTAGCACACGAAGATCTTTTATGTTGAATTCGTGTATAAGGACTTTCTTTACCTCTTTAATGCTTTCTTAATTATCCCCACCTACAATCAAGTCATCAACATAAAGAGCTAGAATCGTGATGCCATCATCACCCTTCCTTGCATATAATGAATGATCTCTATCGTGGTTAAGTAGTCAGCAATTCTTGCATGCCAAAAACAAGGGGCTTGTTTAAGCCCATACAAAGCCTTTTGGAACCTGCAAACATATTCGGGGTGATTTGAATCCTCATATCCTTGTGGTTGGTCCATGCATACTTCTTCCTCTAACTCACCATGTAGGAAAGCATTCTTCACATCCATCTCTTCCCGAGTCCATCCTTTTGTTGTAGCTAATGAAACAAGTTCTTTGACACTTGACCTTTTAGCTACATGGCTGAACATTTTCTCATAATCAATGCCTTATGTGTGCGCATATCCTTTTTCCACCAATTGTGCTTTATACCTACTTATGCTACCATCAGCATTGTGCTTTACCTTGTAAACCCACTTGTAGCCTATGGATTTCATTCATTGTGGAAATGGAATCAACTTCCATGTTTCATTTCCATAAAGTGCAACCATTTCCTCATCCATAGATTTCTCATAAATTGCATTTCCCATTGCATCTTCAAAGCAAGAGGGTTCAACATCTTGTTTTACCTTTGTCATGTAGGCACAATGACAAGCCATGTAACTATCATATGTAAATTGTTGCACTAAGTTCCACATCCTCCCACATCTTCTTGGTCTTGGGTCACTCCTCCTTGTATCATCTATATGATCCTTTCTTACCCATAGAGTCTTCATAGAAGGCAATCCAAACTCCTCATCAAGAATATTTTCTGAACCTCTTCAACCTCAATCAATATCTTCAAAACTTGTAGATGTTTTACTATGAGAAAAAAAGATTTTCTTTACCTTTCTTGAATGTATTTGAAGAATTTTCTGGACTAAAATTTGCATGAAATCTTCCACTCCATGGATTTGAGTTGGAACTATTGCTTGGTGATGCATCTGTCCACTCAAACCTTGAGATTGTGCACTTGATTTTTTAGCATTTTGTTTGTCATTTGGTTCAAGATTAAGTCCTTCTTTGGCATCTACATAAAATCTTGACATTTCGTCAAATACCACATGTGTGCAATTCACCTATCCTGTAATTGGGTTATAACATTTATATCCCTTTTTCTCAAGGGAGTTTCCAATGAAGATACATTTTTCTACTTTTGGATCAAGCTTCATCTTCAACTCATCTGGAATATGTACATATGCAATACAAAAAAAAAAACTTTGATATGTCATAAGTTTGGATTTTTACCTATGAAATTCTCTTTAGGTGTAGCTTGATGTATAAGAGTAGTGAGGTTCTGTTCATGATGTATACAACTTTGTGCATAGCTTCTGCCCAATAAAAATGAGTCATATTCTTCACAGCCTTCAAGGCTCTTGCTATTTCTCCAATATTTCTATTTTTGCCATCAACACCATTCTCGTGTGGTGTGCATCTCCATGAAAATTGACATAGAATTCCATGAATTTTAAGAAAGTTGATGAACTCATTTGACATGTATTCACCTCCTCCATGAGATCTTAATGTTTGGATATACTTGTTTTCTTTTCCAGCATAACTTTGAAATTCTAGAGGTGAGTGAACACCTCACTCTTCTCTTTCATGAAATATACCCATACATTTTGTATATGTTCATCAATGGAAGTAACATAAAGCCTACAATGTCCCATAGATGTGGTCTTTGTAGGACCCCAAACATTTGCATGTACTATTTCTAACACATTCTCACTAACATGGTTGTCAATGATACTCTTGATTATTCAACAAATTGACATGCTTCACATACCTTTTTCATCTATACAATCTTAAAATTTGGTAGTCCATTGAGAATCTCCTTTGACTACATCAATTTCAGCCTCTACAGATTTGGATGTCTAATTTGTTTGTGCCAGATTTCTATATCAACAATAACTCCCATACCTTTTGCAAACATGGATGCATTCATTTTAAGATTTTTCACATTTAAAATGCACATCCTACCCATTTTCTTCACTTTGGCAATCAATCTTCCATCCTAAATGTACTCATTTACATATAATCCATCAGCATTGAACCTGACTTGTAGTCCATGGTTAACCATTTGCCCAATAGAAACCTGATTGTTTGTTATATTTGGAACATAGAGCACATCCACAAGTTTCTTTACCTTCCCATCCTTGATAGAAAATGCTATGTTTCTTGTATGCTTGATAGGATGTCTAAGAACATATCCAAGAACTAACAATTTTTGCAAACTACTAAACATATCCAAGAACTGACAATTTTTGCAAACTAAACCATTCCGTGTGATTGGGCATGTGATTTGAATAACCTGAATCAACATGCAAGACATTACCATTCAATTTTGAAACATCAATAGACATTGTATTCATCATATGATGTTGGACCATGAACAACTTCTCAAAATCATCTTCACTTGTGGATGCATAGTTCTTTTGTTGCCTTCTGTTGGTTTGATTCTTCAACTTGTAATGACCTTCAAAGTGTTTAAGGTTACCACAATTCCAATGTCCTTTAGTATCATTAATTGAATAATTTCTTTGGAAATTTTTGTGGCCTCTTTGGATCCCTCAACCTTGAAACTGTCCTCTATCTCTTGCATGATTTTGTTGTTGAACTTGTTCATGGTTATTGTGTCCTCCTCCACTTCAGAAACCCCTACCTCTACCTCTTCCTCTGCCAGAGTAGAATGCCTCTCAAGACTAGGTTTTTTCTTAGGAGTTTGAATTCTCACTAAGATTCTTTTCTTCAACAATCAACATGGATATTCAACATGGATAATCATCATCATCTGCATTCATGCCAATAGATGCACTCATATATGCTTTTGATTTTTAGGGTGTAGTCACTTATTGACAATCCCTTCGTCTCCAATATACGTAGTTCATTCTTGAGTTGAAATTTCTATGCCTTTGTATTGGTCTCATACAATGTGATCAAACTGTTCCAAGCCTCTTTCAGAGTCTTTGCATCTTGTATGTTCCAAATCATGTTGGAGGAGATGGCAGATAGTCTTCAGAGATGAAGTGGTGCACACCAGCCAAGAACAATTGTTGGAGAGTGTAGTGGGCCTCTTTAGCTTGATAATGATCATAAATATCACCTATGTTTTTTGGAACATGATCCAATAATCAATGGATCAAAAAAAATAGGTAGGAAATTGATCCAAGGTCATAGATTTGCTATTTTAGTCTCTACACCTGTTCAGTATAACGAATAGTGCTCTGAGCATGATAGCAATTTGCCTAATTCCGTTTGGTGATATTTAAGTGAATTAGATAGCTACAATCATTAGTTATTTCAATAAAAAAGACGAGCTACATGCTGAGTATGATGTTTCACAAATCATAGGACTTGCCTAACATTTTTGGGATGCATCAATCAACAGACCAGAGAGTAATGAAGTGAATATATCTCACAATTTAGAGAAGCAATGATAATGCAATTTTGCAGCTAGAAAGTAGATAGTATAATAAGTCTATGAAGCTTTAAATCTTGACAAATGATCAATCATACACTAGGGAAAAGCTCTGCGAAGATCACTGTACTAATGTAGTCATGGCAAATAAGTGAAGTAAAGATGTAATGAAAATGTATGTATTAGATCACATAGAAACACAATGTAATTGGCAATAATCTATTGCAAAATGTGAGAGAAGTGATTGAGCTATGGAGTGAGCTCTCAAATCACAATGTATTCCTCTCAATTGGTCTCTTAGTCAAGGCATATCCATGCGTGTCTTTTTCATCTACTTTTATTTTTTGTTTTGGATCCAATCTTTTGAATTCAAATTCAAAAGTCCACCTAAAAGTAAATCCTAAACTATAGGATATATTCTCTCATCAATCAACTACGAGATTGGATGCTTCCTAACTTCCTCGTGGAAGTAAGTTTCTTTTACAAAGGTAAATGTAATTGATTTTACAAGGGATTGATCATATAAGGCTCCATGAGAAATATGTCAATCATTCATGTATGTGGCCATGGATTCTCTTGCACCAATGTCAGCTCCCACTCAAGTGTAACATGTTTGGTCTTCATTCCTCCTTGATCTCCTGCAAATCAATCATCAATTTGAACTCGTTCATCTTGGTTCCATCCAAAAACTTTGTGAGTATATCTACACATTGTAAATGAGTTGATACATAGGACAATTGAATGTCCTTGCTAAGCAATTTCTCCCTTACATAATGATAGTGCACTTCAATGTGCTTAATCCTTGCATGATATACAAGATAACCAGCCAAATGAAATGAGCTAGTGTTGTCTCCAAAAATTATTAGAGTGTAAGAATGTAATCCCAAATCTATGTAGAGTTTCTTGAGCCACATAGCCTCTTGAGTTGCATTTGCTAAACCTCTATATTCAGCCTCTGTAGATGAAAATTCAACAATTGGTAGCTTTTTAGATGACCATGAAATTAGCTTTGAACTTGCAAAAGATAAGTATCCTGAGGTGCTCCTATCATCCTTGGAGCCAGCCTGATCTGCATCTAAATACATGTTTATGTCCAAGTCAGAAGTGAATGGGTAAAACATCCCTTCATTTATGGTATCCTTTAGATACTTTAGCACCCTCTCGGTAGCTTCCATGTGAGGTTCTCTTGGTGCATGCATAAATTGGCTTAATGTAATTACTCCATAAGCAATGTCCACTCTTGTTAGGGTTTCATAGTTGAGACTCCAAACACGTTTTTGTAACCTATAACATCCTCAAGAAATTCTCCTTCATGAGAACTAAGCTTATGATTGAGTTCCATGGGTGTACTTGCAATTTTGGTGTTCTCCACCTTGAATTTTACCAACATATCATGGATATACTTTCTTTGAGTAATAAACACACTAGAATCTATATACAGGAGTTTCAGACCAAAAAAGTATGCTAACAAACCAATATCACTAACTTTTAATTCTTTCATTAGTTGAGCTTTAACCTGCTTGATGCCATTAGCATCATTCCCAATAATGATAATGTCATCCACATAGACACATAAGTGGATAACTTTTGATATGGTTTTCTTTATAAATAAAGAAGAATCTACATTGCTAGCCACAAAACTTTGATCCTGCAAATAAGTAACAAGCCTATGGTTCCAAACTATAGGAGATTGCTTTAGTCCATATAGTGCCTTCCTTAGCTTGCATACAAAAGGGGATTTATCCTTATCTTCATAACCTGGTGGTTGAGCCATGTACACTTCTTCTGAGATCCATCCATTTAGAAATGCATTCTTCACATGTAACTGATATAGGTTCCAATTCTTCGAAACAACAATACTTACCAAAAGCCTAATTATTGGAATCTTAGCCATAGGTGAAAAGGTTTCTCCATAGTTCATTCCATGGGTTTGAGCAAACCCCTTTGCCACTAACCTTGCCTTGTGCCTATTTATAGAACCTTGCCTTGTGCCTATTTTCTTGATTTTATATATCCACTTGGATCCTATTACCTTCATGCTTTGCTTTTGGGGAACCAAATCCCAAGTATTGTTCTCTTGAAGTGCTTCAACTTCTTCCTGCATGGCTTCTCTCCATTCTTTCTTCTTATTGGCCTCTTCAAATGAAGAAGGTTCTTCTCTCATAGAGTATTTATTGATATACACAGAATGCTTGGTGACTAATGATGTGTCATGCCCATACCTTATGGGCTTTTTACTCTCCCTTTGAGATCTCCTGAGTGCTTGATTGGAGGACTCTGGAATGTCTTCCAATTGGTTGACCTTGGTCTTGCTTCTTGACTTCCAAACCTTGAAGTCAATTTGCTCTTCATTCTCTGAATTGATATCTTCTATTACTTGTTCATCTTCTTGGTGAGAGTTAGAAAGTCACTTTCCAAATCATAAGGTAACTAGATCTTTGTGTAGTCATCTTCAAACCATGAGTTATTTTCATCATACACTACATCCCTACTAACTATAAACCTTTTGTTAGTGGGACTGTATAGTCTATAGCCCTTCTGGTTTTGGTCATAGCCAATGAATATACACTTTTCAGCTTTAGGATCAAGCTACCCTCTAATATGTGAGGGTATATGTGCATAAGCAATGCACCCAAAGATTTTTCAATGGTCCAACAAGGGTCTCTTGCCATTCCATGTTTCATAGGGTGTCATTTTGTATCCATATTGACTTCTTCCTTGAAGGTTGGCTTGCATCCTTAGTTGCTTCTGTCCAATTTGTCAATAAATGATGGAAATCCATCTCCCATCTTGCTTTTTGCTCTCATACCACTGTTGGAGGAGATAGTGGATAGTCTTGAGAGATGAAGTGGTGTAGCTTAGACCTGCTTCACACCAGCCAAGAACATCTGCTAGAGAAAGTAGTGGGCCTCTTTCACTTGTTAATGATCATAAATAATCACCTATGTTGTTTGGAACATGATCCACTAAGTTATGGACCAAAACAGATATTTAGGAAATTGATCCAAGGTCATAGACTTGCTATTTTAGTCTCTACACCTGTTTAGTATAATGACCAGTGCTCTAAGCATGATAGAAATTAGCCTAATTACTTTTGGTGATATCTAGGTGACTTAGAAAGCTACCAATCATGAGTGATTTCAATAAAAAAGATGAACTACACGCTGAGTTTGATGTTTAGCAAATCATAGGACTTGCCCGATATTTTTGGGATGCATCACTCAACAGACCATAGAGTAATGAAGTGAATATATCTTACAATCGACAAAAGCAATGATAATGAGGTTTTGTAGCTATAATGTAAATAGTATACTAAATCTATGATGCTTTAAATCTTGAAAAATGATTAATCATACACTAAGAATAAGCTCTAAGAAGATCAATGTACTGCTGTAGTCCTAGTAGAGAAGCGACGTAAAGATGTAATGAAAATGTATGTATTAGATCACATAGAAATACTATGTCATTTGCAACAATCTACTGCACAATGTGAGGAAAGTGATTAAGCTATGGAATGAGCTCTCAAATCACAATGTATTCCGCTCAATTGATCTCCTTGTCGAGGCATATCCATGTGTAAGGTTCTGTTACAAAGGTAAATGTAATTGATTTTACAAAAGTTTGATCATATAAGGCTCCATGAGAAATATGCTTATCATTCAAGTATATGGGCTTGGATTCTCTTGCACCAATAAATCACGCTATCCTATATGCTGATAGATAGCCATTACATTACCTTTTATGTTCTTGATTCCATTCTTCATATGCTCTTTATTGGTTTGTAGTCCAATTCATCTCTAGTAATTGTTGGTGCAAATACCAAGCCTACACATTTGGCTATAGTTTACGTGCACCTAATTGAAGCTCCATGGAAACCGTTGCTATGAAGCTTTTACCTTTTACCATTTGTAAAAGTCAATTTGACTTGGAAGAATATTTGTAGCTACCACTAAACTAGTGGAGCTTGTTAGATAAAAAGTCATGAATTATTTGGAGAGAATATCCCCTAGATTAGAGGATAACTTCTAGTGAGAGCCAATGAAGAGTTCAAATTCAAAATTCAAATGACTCATCTATAAAAGATGATTGAAAAAACTCGTGGCATAGATCACTTCAATTCCAAGTTATTGTTGATTACTTTGTAAGAGAGTGAGGCTCACTTCATAGCCTATGCTACTCATTATCATTTGGCATTGATTATCATGCAAATGATCTTGTACAATATTGTGTTCTAATACAATAGATCAATACTTTCATCTATGGTCTCTTTGTCATAGGTACTCAGAACAATCATTTTGTACTGCTCATATCGTAGTCATTTCTTCACCATTTTCAATGTTCTATAGCTTGTTAGAATCTGATCTAAGCCTTCTACATGCTCACAATTTTTGAAGATAATCCATTTGGCAAATTCGGAGAAAAGCGTGTCAAAGTACCCACTGGTCAAACTCTGGAGAGGCCCTACAAAATCGGGGGTAATGATTTGATTGCTAAATTGATTGCTCTATGTATAGTGCACCCTTTTAAGTGATTCCACTTGGAATCATTAGCTCATTAAGCTAATTTGATATCTCCAAAAGAAATTTGTCTAGTTTCTACTGTACTTGAAGCACTGAGCTTAACAAGCTGCAGGTATGTGAACAAAAATAGAAGGTTTTCATTGATTCTTCAACTTGGAAGTAATCTGTTTTGAATCAATAATTTCTCGTATCATTTCGGAAGTACATTGGCACTTTTTTAGTGTCATTGGAAAGCTAAGAGGGCCTACAACTCAACTCTGAAGCAAGAAGCGGCTGGTACAAAGCAAGAATTGGCAGTACCTACTCATTTCTTGGAGTGTCCATCCATCTTTCCCAACAATGGTATCAGAGCAAAGCTAAGGTAATATGGGAGATGGTTTTCCTTCTTTCATTGATAAATTGGACAAGAACAACTACCAAGCATGGTCCTTGAGGATGAAGACATACTTGCTAGGAAGGAGCCTCTATGGATACATCTCAAGAGATGAGGAGATGCCCATTTTTAGAAGCAAAGGACAACCTACAAGAGAGAAACATGAAAGACTCAATACATGGTGTGCCAAGGATGCATTAGCAAGGTCATACTTACTTAACTCAATCTCTGATTTTCTTCTTCCACATATTAAGAACTGTAAGACATCCCAAGACACTTGGGAAACATTGTCTTCATAGTTCTCTTTCAACACAAGGGCTAGGAAGAACCAATTGTGGATTGAGTTTACCACTCAAAGAAAGCAACCCAAGCAAGGCATCTCAGAGTATGTGACCAAATTCAAAGATATAGTTGATCAATTGGCAAGCATAGGAGAAGAAATTGAAGAGGAGAAAATTGTGAGACAAGTAATCAATCGGATTAAAGTAGATGAAAAATGGGAGAGCTTCACAACCACCATGGATTTGTACATGGACATGCAAATTCCAAACCTTACCATACTTATGGGGCAACTCTTTACGCATGAAGCCAAGCTCAACAAGAATGGAGATTCATAAAGAGGTAATAGCTCTTCTGCCATATACACAGATAAAAGTAAGTCTAAAGAGAAAGGAAAAAACAAGAAGATTGAGGATGAAGAAGCTACCTCCCAAGCAAACTATGCAGGGAGAGGTAGAACCTCAAGAGGAAGGGGCAGAGGAGGTAAGCAAGGTAGGGGGAGACCTTATAACTCCTCACCATGTAATATTTGTGGATTCTCAAATCATACTACAGATGAGTGTTACAAGAACTTCAAGAATCAAGGAGGTAGAGGATTTCAAAGAGTTGGATATACACAATCAAGAGGAAGATTCAACCATCATCAAGGCTACAATGACAACTACAACAACAACTACTAAGGAAGCTACACATCAAGGAAAGATTACAACTATACTGAGGAGCAAGAGGATTTGCTTCTGATTATGAATATGAATTCAAAACCAGCTATAAATGATGGCCATCTCTTCTACATTGATTCAGGATGCTCAAACCATGTGGCAGGCAATGTAGCTCTTCTCTCTGATCTTGAGGAACCTAAGGGTAAACTTCAGGTACAAACAGGTGATGACACCAAGCACTCAGTAATTAAGGTAGGAAATGTTAAAACCTCTGATGGAAATAAGAATCTGTTGAGTAGGGTTCTATATGTACCTACAATTACCAAGAATATGATGAGTGTAGGACAGATTGTGGAAAAAGGTTTGTAGGTCAAGTTCAACTTACTACATCTCCAATATTTTTTGGAGATAATACAAGCTCATTACATCTTGTTGCAAATCCTTTTTATCATGCTAGAGCCAAGCATATAGTCTACTATCTTTATGTGAGAGAGAAACTATTGAGCAAGGAAATTCAATTGGCATATGTATCAATTAATATGCAATGTGAAGACTTATTGACTAAAGCATTAGATGGTACAAAACTTTGCAGGTTTAAGTCTATGATTGGATTGCATGACATTCAAGAAGATTGAAGAAGAAGACCAAGCCAAGATGTTTGGCTTGAGGGGGAGGTGTTGGTGCAAATACCAAGCCTACACATTTGGCTAGAGTTTATGTGCAACTAATTGAAGCTCCATGGAAACCATTGCTATGAAGCTTTTACCTTTTACCATTTGTAAAAGTCAATTTCACTTGGAAGAATATTTGTAGCTACCACTAAACTCGTGGAGCTTGTTAGATAAAAATTCATGATTTTATTTGGAGAGAATATCTCCTAGATTAGAGGATCACTTTTAGTGAGAGCCAATGAAGAATTCAAATTCAAAATTCAAATGACTCATCTATAAAAGATGATTGAAAAAATGCGCGGCATAGATCACTTCAATTCCGAGTTATTGTTGATTACTTTGTAAGAGAGTGAGGCTCACTTCATAGCCTACACTAATAATTATCACTTGGCATTTATTAGCATGAAAATGATCTTGTACAATATTGTGTTCTAATATAATAGAATACTTTCATCATTGGTCTCTCTGTCAAAGCTACTCATAACAGTCATTTTGTACAGCTCATATCTCAATCATTTCTTCACCATTTTCAATGTTCTATAGCTTGTTGGAATTAGTTCCAAGTCCTCTACATACTCAATGTTTGAAGATAATCCATTTAGCAGATTTGGAGAAATACGTGTCGAAGTACCCACTGGTCAAACTCTGCAAAGGTCCTAAAAAATCAAGGGTAATGATTTGAGTGCTAAATTGATTGCTCTGTGTATAGTGCATCATTTTAAGTGATTCCACTTGGAATCATTAGCTCATTAAGCTAATTTGATATCTCCAAAAGGAATTTATCTAATTCCTACTATATTGGAAGCATTGAGCTTAACAAGTAGGAGGTGTGTGAATAAAAATAGAAGGTTTTCATTGATCCTTCAACTTGGAAGTAATCTGTTTTGAATCAATCATTTCTCATATCATTTCTAAAGTACATTGGCATTGGTTGTTTAGTGTCATTGGAAAGCTAAGAGGGTCTACAACTCAACTCTGAAGCAAGAAGGGGCTGGTACAAAGGAGGAATTGGAAGTACCTACTCATTTCTTGGAGTGTTCATCCATCTTTCCCAACAGTAATTGTGGAGCATTTTCGTTCTCTCCTTCCATGTACTTCCAGTAGCCTTTTCCCATCTAGAAATTCGTCATTCTGAATCTCCAAGCATGGAAGTCATTCTTATCTAGCTTATGGATCATAACGTGACTTATTCCATCCATGTTTGCCATTTCTATAGCAACTCATAGCACTATAAAATCACTACAAGTAGTACTTCTACTTGAACGATGTCCCACTATGACGTGACACTTCAATCTTAGAAAACACAATTTTCGTGTATCAACAATACATGAAATCATTTAAAATTCTAGAACTAGAATATTTGAGTGTTGCCAAACAAGGAACAAGTTATATTTTTGCAAAGCAACCAGATTCTTCCATGGGCTCCACCTTGCAAGCTCAAAATGGAGGTTCAAATGGATCCAAAAATATTTGGATGCCTTCTACCTTCATGCTAATTTTTGTAGCAATCTAAGGTCATTTTTGAATGGTGCTTTCTCCATGCCTTCTCACATACACTTCACTATTGGCATTCTCCATGAGCTCTCTACACCCACATAGGTTCTGATACCATGTCATGAGGAAGGAGATAAGGAAGAGAGCTCACACACACATACACAATCAAAGAGGAGCACACATGAAGATGGAGGCAAGAAAGGATGATCTATTTCTTCTTCTTTTATTACATCAAAGCAATGAGACAAGAATGACCTTAAACAATGACAGAACAATTGCAATCTATAAAGAACAATACATAAGGAATATCCTAATGTTTGTGAATGTGTGAGCTGGCAACAAAACAAATGTGCTATAACTCTCAATAGATAAATCTAGTAAAGCTCAATGAAGTATCCCTAACATATAGAAGTGTGACCTCTATACATGTCAGAGAAATGAAAAAGTGATATGTATCATCCTACATCATCACATTTTGAGCTTGATATCTCAACATCTAACAACTGAATGCACCATGGAAGATGGTTGCCCTCCACTAGGCCCACAAATAGTGATATATGCTTACTAATCTAGATGTCTCTATGTACTTGTGTATAGAATTAAATTGAAACTTTGCAAGCATAAATAAGACTTGGAAAGACATGTAAAAAATTTTGAATCTTGCCACATAGATGTTCTAGCTTGGAGAACCATATATTGCACGATAAGCTATTTGATTGCAAAACTCTCTACATATGTGCAGAGATATAGCTTCAAAAACTTGATAGTTTCTCAAAACTCATTAAATAAAAGAAGTTGAATCTTTGGTAGATATTGGGACACTATATGAAAGACTCAATTAAGCTTTAAATAGAAACAAAATGAGTACAATGAGAGAGCAAATATTGCTCTATACTATCTAGAAAAAAAAAATTTATGAAGGTAGCTACATCCCTAGATAGGGAGGAGCAAAATCATAAGAAAATGAGATAATCAAGCTAGGGACAGCTTTTTAGAGTTTTGGAACTCACTAAACTAAGTGGGAAGCTTGTGGAACACATGCAACATAAGAAATAAAGGAAAAATGTTGCTTGTATAGAATGTTTGCATTTCCTACAGCCTACCATGGGCACAAAGCAAACCATCTTGAATCTTAGATTCCATGTCACTTTCTATATCTCATGCTTGGTTCAAAATTTAGAGAATCTAATGCTTGAACCACATACGAAACGTGCCAAAACCATAATTTTCTATTTTCTTGATTCTAATACTCATAGGTCTTGTTTCAAATTGATGACATCATCAATTTATAACTGCCATTGATGACTTGCCATTGATGAATACCCTTGTGTAGCTCAGTGATGAGTAGCACCTCCTTTAATGTCAATCCGGGAAGACGTGAGGATGGTATGAAGACCTCGAGCAAGTGGCGGCACAAGTGCGTGAGTGAGAAGCACACAAACATGCACACACATACACACACACGCGCACACACGGCAAAACAAAGAGTGAGAATCAATGGAGTTCTTAGATTACTTTCAAAAAGCTCTTACAAGTTTGTTTCAATTACAATCTAGCCTCAAAAATGAGCTCTTTAGCTCCTTTTATAGTTTTTGACTAGCTTTGGCCCTGTTCAGACCTAGTGTCCGGCCTAGTTAAAAATTAGGTTCCAGCGCTTATTTGAGGGCTCAAACGAGATCTAAAAATTACGAAAATTGGCAGGTAGATACTTCTAAAGCTCCTCAAGCTCAAGGACTCCTTGGCTTGCACAAAATGGAGCTACAAAAATATGAAATGGTATTTACAATGGTGTTTAGTGATGAGAATCACTTTTAATTGGTGTAAGGGTTTTTGAAAAGTTAAAGGGTTGCCTAAGTGCTAGATTTGCGTGAATGCTCATACTTGTTTCTTTATGAGAAAAATTACTGGCCTATTTGCCAGATCTTCTTTGACTGCCATGTCTGCTTGTGTTGTCCCTTCGCTCTGACTCTCTTCATCTTGTGGCTCCTTCGGTTCCCTGACTGCTGCCAACACCCCCCCCACTCTCGCGTCTGTCGCCCCTGACAGACCCTTGTCTAGAGGATTTTTGAACATAGTATTGGACGACATCGGAGGCTAGGTGGTGTTCTTCGAGTCGCAAGCCGCGTGCTAGATCTGTGAGCAGCTCATCCCAATTCACAGGACCGGGAACATCTGGATGAGGCACCCTCAATTGTTCTGAGTAAATAGTTCTCTCCACAGCAAATAATTGGAGGAGATGTGATGGTCTGGGTATAAAGATTTCGGAGTGATATTCCCAGAATCCTGTGATGAACATCTCCTCAAACGTTTGTTTAAAGCAGGCTGGGAGGTACTTGATTCTGGCGTGCCATGCATATATTACTTCAATAGATGGGGTGGTACTCATATCGTACACTAGATCTTGGTTTCCTGTCATAAAGCCTACACCTGAGAAGTGAGGGTCCTTAATGTTCTTAAACGTCCTGAAAGTGATCAGCATTAATTCAAATATTTTCATGCACATCTGGGCCATCACATCAGGATTATTGCGTAGCCGAGTACTCCAGTGACAGATTGTAGAAATCATGTAGTTGACTGTGGGGGGTCCTCGTGGAGGTGCTAGATAAACATAATTCAACCATTTTGCACAGGCTTTGATGTCTCTGACAGCTATAGTGAATTCAGGCCAGGTGCGTCGTCGAAGAACTGGAATGTAACAAGGATTATATTTAATAAACAACGGCATATTATTCCAGGTTCGGACCATTTCAGGATACGTTTCCAAAAGCCTGATTCTCCAGGTGGGTTGATGGATGGACCCACGCTGAGCACTTTCCGGTATATCATCTGGACCAAATTGTGTAGCAAATGTGGGAGGCTTGCCACATTGTCGTTGAATCTCTGCGTTGTAATCGGCCAAAAGTATACAGAATGGCACATATTGGTTATCATTGGTGCCAATCCATCTATGATGAGACATACTTCTGAAGTATTCAGACTTTATGACAGTTTCTTCTAAGTTTGCTAGTGATTGGATCTGAATGGCCACCCGTTCTTCGTGAGTGTTCGCTGTCCTTTCCAGTGTCTGAAGCCATTCGGGTGCTTCCACTTCCAATGTGTCTAGTCCCTCTGAGGTTCGTCGCCCGCCTGGCATTGGCATAGGAACATACGGTTCCTCGTACGAATCATCCACCTCAATAGGGACCAACTCTTCTTGCTCTGGTTCGACCACTGGAGATGGCTGCCTCTCGTATGTCAGTAACCTCTTTTGTAATTCTGCTACCTACTCAGTTAAGGCCTTTACTTCGTCTGAGGTGGAGGTTGATGGGACACTCTTCGGTTGTTCTTCCTGTTCCTTAAGCCTGCTCTGAAGTGTGTCACGCTCTCGTTCCAAGTCATCATGGGCTTCCAGGAGATCTGCATAGCTTTCCAGAATGGTTTTCATCGTCTCTGTGGGAACTGCTTTGAACTGCTCTGGATCTATCTCGTGAGGGGAGCCTTCCATTGCCGCTTCCAGATTCTCTTCATTTTGTTTTTGCAGTCTTTTGTTCTCCTCCAGTGCTGTGGCCATATGTTTTCGTAGTAGCGCCAAGTTGCGTCTGACTCGTAGGTTATCGGCCTGGTATACTTTGAGCAAAGCTTCGAGCAAAGCTTCTAGTTGTTTGACACCTGATTCTGTCGATGGTTGGGGTGCCTCTAACAGTGTTTGGTGAGCCTGCTCAAGCGTTGTATAGCGTTGATTCACTTCTGCATTTTCCTCTTGTAGAATGTGAAATTGCCTTTGTAAGTTTTGATGGTGTGTTGTCAGTTGTTGATACCGGCCGTCCAGAGCTCTATACTCATTCTGGAGCTGATATACACATTGATTTAATGCTAAAAATATGCTATTTACATTAAATAATGCTGGGAGGGGTGAAGATGCAGGGGGAATGGGGGCAGGAAGGGGAGTTGTGAATGATCTGGATGCAAGTGGAGATGTGGGTGGCGGGGGTATGGGAGATGAAGGTGGCATGGGGGAAGGGAGCGGTGCTGTGGAAGGAGATGTTTCCATAGTGTCAATTGTTTGAGTGACAGTGTAGATGGGGATAGTGGGTGGAGTGGATGTGATGTCAGTTAAAAGAGTCGTGAAAGTGGGCATGGTGACTCCCCCGAATTGGATTCCCGGAGAGAGTGGGATGCCCATGACAATGGTGGTGGTAGTGGACGTGGTAGTGCTAGTGTCATGTGGTGGAGTGAATTGTGTAGTGCAAGGTGGGGATGGTGGTGACAGTGGTGCGTCCTGATGTTCTTCTGCTTGCGTTGTCTCTCCTGGTGCTGATACATTGATGTGAATTTGTTTCCCGGACCTCCTGGGACGAACGAGAACCCTCTTCTCAAATCTGTGAATGTAGGCCATTGCCTCATGGATGGCCTCATCCACTCCTACTGCATCGGCATGAAGGTTTATGGACTCAATGAACATATCGTCCACACCTTCCTCAGCTAGCAACTGGTTCATGAGTTTCTTGCCCGATTCCAGTGACATCTTATGCTGTTCTTGAACTAGTTGCATGGTTCGATATAGTCTTTTGATTTGTGCCGAATACGCAGGGGCACTTGCCAGCTCGGAAAGCTCGTCATATTCTTGTTCCTCGTAGGCTTCTTCTTCTTGTTCAGTCTCTTGTTCCTCGACGTCGACTTCTACCACTTCTGGTCGGGTGGGGGCTGCTGTTGTTGTCTGGGGTTGTGGTTCCTGAGCTCGTTCTGTTTCCGTCTCGAGGTTAGAATCATAGATCAATCTAGCCACTTCTTCATCCGTGAGATCGTTGAGGGTAAAACCGTGTGGAAATTCCAGATCTGATGGGACGGGTGGAAATACCAGATTAGGTCCATCTGTGCTTGGTCTTGGTAGCCGGATTGTGAATGGCCTAATGCGTCGTGTCTGGGGAGGGGTAATTTTGGGTGTAGTGGTGGCTCCCCTTGGTTGAGCACAGGGTAATTGTACTCCCCCCCTCATCTTCTTTGATGGGGGACCTGCTGCTGATAGTCTTCTTTGGAATTCCTGGGTGCGGGGCCATATGAGTGCCCTCTGAATAGGCACGTCGTAGGCCAGACATCGGTAGATTATCTTGGTTAGAGCGCAACATCCATGAAGCACATTTTTTTGCTTCTTGTTCCACCTTTGATGGGCTAGGTGGATCTGATCTATGATCCAGTGTGGCACATTGATTGGAAGGCTTTCTGTCTCTGCCAGATACAAGCTGAGCCATATTTTCTTTGGGGGCATTGTGAATCTTTCCTGGGCGGGGAAAGCAAAATGTTGCATGATGGTCCGCAGGTGTAGAGCGATGGTTGGTGTCATCGCTACCATATCCTTCAACTTATTAAGATCTTTGTGTTTCATTCGACCTGGAACCATTGTTTCCTTTTCCGTGGGGATGTGCATGCCATACATGCCCAACGCTTCTCGTACCAGATTAAGGGTCAGTTTGAATCTTTTAAGCTCATGACCCGGCAGCAGTGAGGGCAACACAAAGGTGTTGTCGCCTCCCTTGGCCCTGCTTGGCGTGATGGTACTGATAAGATATGAACAGCGTAAGAAATCCGGCTTTGTTAAGTGGGCCCTGAAGTAACTGTCCAAGCCGGCTTTGGTCCATACGGATCGCATGACTTCGGCGTTTTGATAGCTTTCAAACTCGCGCGTGAAAAAGTGGTATCGTCCCCATTTACCATTAAATTCCAATTCTGCTTCCCAGAAATAGGTTCCATCGCCCAATGGTCCCGCGACATCACTGAACCAGTGAGCGTGTTTACCTACTTGAGAAGTGTGCCCTTGAGGAGGATCCTGAACGGGGAGCACATGCACAGCATGAAGTTCTTGCGGCCTTGCGGTGAGATGTGGCTCGAGGAGGAGTGTTTCTATGTCCACAATCTGTGCACCGGATCCGACTTGAGAACTGGCACCTCCTGCTTCTGCCATGGCCCTGCTTGCTGGTTGGTTCTGTGAGAATAGAGAACCGGTGTTAACATTGTAATGCACAGAATAAACCCATAGTTGTCCCCGTTACAATATTAACATGAGGTAGATGGTGAGTTAGTGGTTAGTAAGTGCACGAAGACAGTGTGTGTAGTTAAGGCTTGGGTAGTCCTAGGAGACTAATGCAGTTAGTAAGTGTGGATGAATTTACAAATTGGGGTCGGGGGGTTTATTAGAGGTCTTAGGCTGCCAAATGCAGTGGATGGGTTTTGTTCTTGGTGTCATAGAGGCTCTAGAGAGCTTTATAGGTGTACCGGCTTGAAAATGAGGCCTTTTAGGGACCCATTTACAAGCGATTATGTTCGTGCTCAATGGCCTGGGTGTGTTCTTGAGTGTTGAAAACGAGTGAATGCTGGCTGTGCGAGTGAATGGGTTACGCTGTATAGGCTGTGGCTTCGGCGTAGCTATTTGCGCCCGCAAGCAAGCCTTAGGCACCCAAATTTGTCTTGATTGTGGGCTAGCCTTCATCGACTTCTTGGGCACCCAAATAATTTCACGTTAGCAGAAGAATTTCTGAAAGACTTCTTATTAGTGTCGTGTTGTTGGTTACTAATAAGAGGCTTTGCCCGTGTGGTTGGCTTGAGTGCAACCGGGTGTTCGCCTTTCTGCACCCACACTTGGTTCACTTGCTGAGACATTTTGCTGCGCAGGTACTTTTGATTTCCGGCATAGGTAGTACTCTGCTTCTTCTGCCTTTGATCCACCTTTGGTTGCTGCCTCCTTCTGACCTTTGGAAAAGAAGGGAGTTCCGTTGCATCCCAGACTCTTTTTTTGAGAATATCATTCCTCTGCAACACATAGTTTTGGACAAGAACAGCATGGTCAACTTCATGTGCACCCCTGGAGGGACCAAGAGTCTGTGCCTTTCCTAGTTCCTTGAGTGCTCCATTATCTAACTCTACTGTAATTCGACTATGATTGACCCATACCTGAAGAAGTCCACTTCTTAAGTTTAAGTTGACTGCTTGGTCGTAGATCCAGTCTTGACCCAAGACAAGAGGTTCAGTGAGATCCTCATCTTGACACACTAGTACTTTAACTGTCATTGCCTCATCATGAATGTAGAGGGGAAGTTCCACCTCGCCCATGCAAGGGGTTTCCACGCCTCCCAATCCTATGAGATATGCTTCCACAGGATTGACAGTTAACTACAACTCTTGACAGTAAGACACTCTAACAGCACTAGTAGCTGCACCTGAGTCAATCAAGGCTCTTACGGTCCTTGCACTCTTTCCTTGTCCAATATCTAAGGTTATGAAAGGTCGTCGATCAATTATCCTATGTGAGCTTGTTCCTACGACTTCACACATTGCCATATGATATCCTTGATCTGCATCGTCACTTGTTCTAGGTTGATCTCGGCCTTGCCTTCGCAATTTCATCCTCCGTATGCGCTCTAGGGCTTCTGCTTGAGCTTCTTCTCGAATTTGCTTTTCTTCCTCTTTGCGTTTCTTAGCAGTGTTGAGTCGGCTGAGCATTTCCTCCGTGAGGGGTTCCTGATACCACTTGACTCTGCAACCGCTAATGTAATTTGGGAGAACATCACCCTCTAACGTGGCTAGTTGTACTGCTCCGCTCGTGGAGATCCTATTGATGATCATAGGTCCGTAGCGTCTCTTTTCTAGCTTCCTTGCGTGTTGTTTCAGTGTGTAGACTAAAACTAGATCTCCTGCTTTCAAACCCTTATCCTTCACATGGGCATCAAAGTATGCCTTCTGCCTCTTCTTGGCTGCATATATTCCTGCAGCGGCTCTCAGTCTTGTTTCCCCTAGACGTTCAAGGTCAAAGATCCTAGAGGAGAGCTCATGACCTGTCCATTCGTGCTCTTGTGCTACTCTCAATGTAGGAATCAAGAAGTCCAAGGGTAGCACAGCGTTTTGGCCGAATACCATCTGAAAGGGGGTGGCTTGGAGTACCGTTTTGTAGGCAACTCGGTATGCCCAAACAGCATGGTGTAGCTGTTTGTCCCAATCAAAGCGTTTAGTGTTCACTAATTTCGTCAGTACATTGCATAAGATCTTATTAGTGCTCTCAGCTTGTCCATTAGCTTGAGGGTGATAGGGGGCAGACTTCTTGTGTATTACCAAGAATTCTTGGAGTAGATTTTCAATCACTTCGTTCAAGAAATGAGTGCCTCTATCACTTACAAGCTCTATAGGTAGCCCATATCTTCTGAATACATTCTCAAACAAGAATTTAGCAGTTGTCTGAGCGTCATTCTTTGTCGTAGCTTTTACCTCTACCCACTTAGTTAGATAGTCTGTTGCAACAATGATGTATTCCGCATGGGAACTCTTAGCTGGGGGATTAATAGGACCTACGAAGTCTATTCCCCACTTAGAGAATGCACGTCCACCCATCATAGGTTTCAGTGGCATCTCATCTTTGCGTATAGGATACTGAGTTCTTTGACAGACATCACATCGTTTCACATAGGTATGTGCATCCATGTGAAGGGTAGGCCACCAGAAGCCCGCAAACAGTATTGCCTTGATCACCCGATCTGGTCCAAAGTGCCCTCCTGCTACACCTTGGTGAGCAGTTTCCAAGATCTTAAGATATTCACTTTCATGGACACACAGTCTCAGGTAACCATCTCTACCACGCTTATATAGATTATCACCAATGAGTGAGTAATCCAGAGCTTCTTGTTCTAAACTCCTTTTCCTAGCCAGAGTCATGTCTAGAGGGAATGCTTTCGTCCTCAGGAAGGATACTAGTGGTTCACTCCAATCTGGCACAATGGATACTTGATAAAGAGTGGTGTGTTCCACAGGTGGTTTAGTGCAACAGATTGGGCATTCCTTGCACAACTTTTGGACATCAGCTTCCATAGTTGGCCAATGTACTCCTAGTCTCTTTAGGGTCTGTAAAGTTCGTTGCCTTGAGTAGTGTTGCTCTAACGCACCTACATGTGCTAATTGCAACCATTTAGCGTTCTCATCCTCTTCTACGCAACAAGCCAAGATCCCTTGATCTGTGTGCTTGTACATACTTCCAGCCATGATGTGGTACTTTTGGGCTTTTACAACCTCTCTATTCCGTGTGTTTACCACTAGATGATTAGGCCCGTATGTCAATACTGGTACCAATGGCTTAGCCCACTGCGGCACCACTTCCAAATTAAACAAGTAAGCATCAGGAAGGTCATCTGATACTCCTTGTGGGGCTTCTCCCGATGTGAGCCTAGAGAGATGATCTGCTCTTAAATGAGTCCTCCCTTTTCTCACTACTACCTCAAAGTCATATTCCATGAGCAATAGAAACCATCTCACTAATCTTCCTGTATTGCATGGCTTGTTTACGAGGTATAGCAATGCATGATGATTAGTAAAAAATTTAAACTTATTTGCAAGCAAATAGTGTCTAAATTTCTTAACTGCATATACCATGCCTAAACCTTCTCGCTCTGTAGTGGTGTAATTCCGTTCAGCCGCATTCAATTGTCTACTGGCATAGGCAATTGGGAGATCCATATTACCTTCACCAGTAGGTTGTGCAAGCACACATCCAATAGCATAATTGGATGCATCCACGTGAACATGGAAAGGCTTATTCCAGTCTGGTGTGGTCAAGATTGGTGCTGAACATAATCTTCATTTAAGCTCCTGGAAGGAATTCTCACATTCATCCGTCCACTCAAAGTTTGTCAGAAGTCCGTACATGGGCTTTGCAATGACAGCATACATGTGTATAAATCGTCGGTAATAACCACAATGCCCCATGAAAGCTTGTACTTCCTTGACATTCTTTGGCCTAGGTAGCTCTGCTATAGCTCTCACTTTCTCTTCGTCAGTAGATATGCCATTCTTTGACACTATGTGTCCTAGAATCTTGCCTTGCCTGACCATAAAAACACACTTTTCTGGGTGCAGGCAGACTTGATATTCTCTACATTTGTCAAAGATTTGTCTGAGTTCAGGAATATGGGTTTGCCTAATGTTGGAATGGGCACAAAGGTCATCAACATAGACTTCTAAATTCTTCCTCAGGAACTCCTTAAATACATGGCACATCAGCCTCTGGAAGGTCACTGGTGCATTGGTAAGCCCAAATGGCATTACTCTAAAAGCAAAAATGCCCCATTCTGTGGCAAAGGCTGTCTTATGCTGATCCTCTGGAGCTATGGCTACTTGATTGTAACCCGAAAATCCATCAAGGAAGCTGTACACTTCCTTGCCTGCCACTCTTTCTAAGAGATGTTCTGTGATGGGAAGTGGATAGTTATCTCGAATCGTGGCTGCATTAACCTTCTTCAAGTTAATGCATACATGCAGCTTTCCATTTTTCTTGGGCACCACTACGATGGGGGATACCCACTCAGTGTGCTCAATTTCATAGATAAATCCAGCTTCAACCAGTCTATCTATCTCTTCTTTGATCTTAGCAGCGTAATTATCGTTATATGTGTAGGGCTTTTTCTTAGAGGGTTTAGCATCTGAGGTCATGGGGGTGGTGTGTGAGCATATGTCAGGGTCAACACCTTTCAAATCCTTGTAACTCCAAGCGAATACATCTCTGTATTCTCTTAGCAAGGCAATTAACGCATGCTCTTCTTCCTCTGTTAGGTCATGGCCTATGTACGTGCATCTCTCCTCTCCTTCTTCTAGGGCCACTACTATTTTCTTGGTGGTTTCTTTGTTATCATAGGCCTCCCCTGATTGTGCCTCTCGTTTAGGCATTCTTATCATGACCCTCCTGTCATCTATGTCATATTTCTTAAAATTTTCTGGGACCTCAAACAAAGATTCTCCCTCTTCTGGTGAGACTTCTCTCTTCTTTCGTTTCTTTACTTCTTCCTTCGGGGTCACATGTGTGGCTAATCTTATATCGTTTGTAAGCTCTCCATACCTCTGGGGTTGAAATTCTACCTCCTGGAAGTATTCTTCATCTGATGCAAATGGTGGGTCCATGATGATTGACTCTAAATCGGAGTCACTTGCATCCTCAAATGCATCAGGGCTAGGTTCGCATTCTTCTAGAACTGCCTCTCCCATGATTGGCTCTATGGAGAAGACTGAAATGTCATAGCCATCCTCATCACAGTGAGGTGTCCATTGTTCTTCATTGATGGCTACGTCCATTGTTGCTAGAATTTCTGCCCAACCGTGAGGTTCAAATTCTTCGTCTGGAAAAACTACAGGTGCATAGGCTGGGTCTTGGATTGATCTATGGGTTTCTTTTGCACCTATCTCTCTGGCCTTCTCTCTCTTCTCTTCTTCTATTGCTACTTTGCACATCCATAAGTGAGTGTCTTCATGCATCCACGAGGATCCAGACCCTATGGAATGCACCGATTCTGTATCATCTTTGGCTCTATGGATGGGATTCCATTGGATAGGAGGGACATCTCTATGAGAGTAATCCTTGAGATTGACTTTGGTCGTAACACCTAAGTGTTGCAGGTACAAAGAATTGGTTCCCCAGTCCTGTACCACTTGCAATTGCCGCATAAATGGTCTTCCCAAAATCATCTCATAGGCATGATTTTTGCTGAAGTCACATATGGCAAATGTATGCTCAAACTCGACACCACAAGTGGTGAGAGTTATTCCTTCTAGCAATCCTAAGGGTCTCTCAATATGACCATCGGCCATCTGCAATTTCATTCTCGTTGGCCTGAGTGCTGGCTTGCCCCAACGCTTCCATAGGGAAGTGGTAGCAATTGCAACTCCTGCGCCTGAGTCCAAAATTGCCTTGGTGGTGTAGTCCTGGTAGGTAATGGGAAGATAGGTATTACCTTCTTCACCTTCACACATATCTCCTATCTTATCCAAGGGAATCTCTGGCACTGTCCTATGTGATCCTGCCTGGGAACGAGGTTTAGCTATTTCTGGTACTTGTTTGGCAACATGTTTCCATAATTCAGGTCTAACCTTAAGTAGCTCTTCTAACTTGAGATTGCACTGCATTTTGGTGTTCTTCACTACCTCTGTGTTCCTAGGTATGACTGAATCTTCGTTTCTTACCATGACTGTAGGTGCTCTCATGCAGGTGGACTTTGCTTCCCATGGGCCTGTGAAATGGGGTAATTCTTGTAAAGAGTTAGACTCGAAGTCTAATCTTTCTTGAGATTGGATGCTCTCCTGCTCTCCGTAAATGGATGGGATGTCTTGTGGGAATTGGTCATGTGCATCATCCACAAGTTCAATGGGAGGAGGGACTTCACTTTCCTTAGCCCATTTGTCTTCTTGAATCTCACGTAGAAATTCTGGCGTGAACCGATTCATAGAAGATGATGTGTCTAGCTCCGTAGAGTTAGGCACATAGGCTTCAGGCACATAGGCTTCTTGAGCAGGAATGCTTACTCTTTCACTTGCCTTGCCCTTGTGTTGAGAGGCTGGTTCCTTTTGTGATTGTGCCATTAGATTCTCTATTCTTTCTAGGGAGAGGGAATTGTCTGGTTCAATGGAATTTGGCACATAAGCTTTCGGTGGGGGATGGGTCATATTTTTACTTGCGTTCTCCCTTTCTTGATTTTTTTCTTCCTTGGCAGATCTAGCAATTATGCCCTCTAACTTCTCTAGAAGTCCATCCAAGTGTAATTGCGTCTTAGCTAAGCCCGAGTAATTGAAAAGGCGACTGGCTTCAAACATAGTCTGAGCCAATGCGACCATTTTCGCGCAAAGCTTGGTTCTTTCTATCTCTAGGTCAGCTCTAGGGTAACACTTGTCATGATCTGTGACATTTTGCCCTTCTTGAATTCTGGCTTGATATGCTTTAAGCATCATGTCTATATCTTCAGGAGTGGGATCAGCAAGTACTGATCCTACTCTAGGGGGTGGTGGAATCATATGAGGTGGGTTGGAAGGTGGTGGGTCAGATGGCGATGGGAATGGTGGTGGTGGGATAGTGTGAGAGGGAGTTTGAGATGTGAGTTCAGTTATCCTAGCTTTGGTTTCTCTTATGCTTTCCTCGAGTTCACTCATCTTTTTAGCCCATTGTCTTTTCATTCTTTCCCGACTATCTTTCCACGCTCTAGTCCTTTTCTTTGTTATGCTCTCGGTTTCACTAGCCTCTGGGTTCTTATCCTGGTTTACCCCTTGATTCTGCTGCAATGCTTGAGCTCTAGTGACTACCTGTACGGGAGCAGTGGAAGTGACACTTCCTGTGGAATCTACCACTAACCCAATAACGTTGATAGGAGTGATTTTTGGCATATTATTGGGGTTCTTTGGGCAATCTCGTAAGAGATGATCTTTTCCACAATCTTGGCAAAAGCCTTGGATCGTCACTGTCTGAGTTTGTGTAGGTGGAGGTAAGGGACAATCACGAATGAGGTGATCTCCTTGGCATCTGTAGCACGGTCCTCTTGGGAATGGAGGTCTTACTTGCCTAGGTTGAGGCCTAGGGTTGGGGTTTGCATACATGACGTTTGTGTAATCTGACTCCCAACTAGGTTCATTTGGCTCTTCACTGTAATAGGACTCACCATGTTCTAGAGACTGCATGTAGTACGCCTGGGGACTATCAACATGTGTAGAATCAAAGCTATGGTCACTGGGGTCACTTTCGGAAAGCAGTGGGGTTACAGGGACTATGGCTCTATTCAGGTTTTCTTCTGCAACAGCATACTTTATCGGAATCACATTAGCTAGGGCTGGGGGTTGTTGTGCTAGCACAGGCTGAGGCCTTTGTTGGTTTTGATATTGTGGTTGATAATTTTGTTGTGGCCTGCCATATGGCTGTAGAGGGTACTGGTTCTCGAATCTTCCCTGTGGTGGATAGGGTTGAGGATAGGTATGCCTAACTGTTTGCTTATGTTAAAGGTTAATTTCGTCGTTTACTATTAACGTAACTGTTAATTGCCTACCGCGGACGTTGATTACTACTTCAACACAACAACCCTTCGGAGACTCCAGAATCTGGTTCCATACCTGTGTACCAGATATTTCCGAGTCTCTCCCCTTTGCTCTGAATTCAATATTACCGCAGCAAATACACTGCCTTGAGCCACGTGGGTCCTTGGGAGTGGTAGGGGTCTGTTAGACAGAGGCCCTGTACTATTTTCCCAATTTCTCACTCAACCGTAGTTGTGGCTATTCCGTCTTAGCTCAGTTTTCGCTCCTGCACAACTTCAATTAGACCAACGTACTGGACTCCGAGTTCTCAGGCTGTTCTGCCATAGTAGTTGAGCAGTAGTCTGAGATTGTAGTCCAACACTTTTAGTAACTTAACACACAACCCTTCTTATCAGTTCGCAGACTTACCGCGTGTCTACCCTTCAAATCGTAATATCTACGGATCATAAGACGCATCGCAACCGTGTTGCCATTCTACGCGTACTTAGGTATTACTGGCGTTACCTTGAACACAGACTACGATACCAACTCAGTCCCTTACAGAGAATCACACCAACTCATGTCCATCCTTCACACTTACTTATCCCACCGCAGAAATAGCAAATGGACAACACTCTAACACCTTACGCATAATCAAGTCACCTCAACTCGTTACCGAACAGAATCTCACAATCGCAGTACCGACTCGTAACACACAGTGTATCACACATACACAGTCGAATGATTACACAGAGAAGGTGCACAGACAGGACAGAACCAAGACACTCTACTCGTTTGCACACAGTAGAAGAAGTGAAGTAACCCCAAAAACGGGAACTCTCACAATATATTCGCAACTTCCCAAAAAAACGGGGGGCTCTCTCTGATGCCCTCTCGTCCCTTTTCATTGCTTTAAATAGAGTTTTGTTACAAGGCTTTTACGCGAATCTTTCTTTACCGCGTACTTTCAGAAGGGTTCTTTCTACATTAAAAACCTCTGTCTAAGTACAATTGTCCTTTGTTCGGCGGCCGTCTAACACTGGCACGCACGGTGGACTCGAACCCGCAAGTGCAATACTGTAGGTGATATCCTTTTGCCTGGGCTATGCATGAGAAAGACTCAGGTTAATCGTTCATAATGTCCATATCCTGCTGGTGATTCTGCAACTATCTTCCAATCCCGAATATGTCGCTGTACGTGGTAGGTCGTCTCTTTCTCCATAATTTCCTCAAACTCGTATAGCTGGTTTAGTTGCCTCAAGGACTCAATACTTTAGATACTCGCAGCTCTTCCTTTAAATAGCTTTTTGAACATCTAAGCCCTTCTGAAAAACATGTCGATTTATTCATATAATAAGAGTCTACTCTTGATTTCGTTGTTACCTGGGCCCACCTTCTTGATCTTGTGCTTTAAGCGCTTCGTGTATGGAATCAAAGTACCCTCTGTGCTGTTGAATCCATGTCTTCTGCAGAAGTCATGTAACCATACAGTATCCTATCACCACCTGGCTGAGATATCCATTTATATTGTCTGTCGGTCCATGCCAGGAATTAACTCCCCAATCCTTTCTGATCGCACTTGTTCTAGTGGCGGAACAAGTCCACTGTCCCCAGGGTGACTTAGCAAACTGTAGGAGTCCCATCCTCTGGTGATGTTGTCGAAGTTCTTTGACATTCTCCATCAAATCCTCGTCATTATCCTGTTCGTTTCGCCTTTCGTCTTCCGAATCGCTAGCAATGATTACTTCTCCCGAGTCGCTGGAAATGATCAATTCTTTCCCGCAGTTGTATTCGCACTTCGTCACTCCCCGTCTTGCTTTCGTCTGCATCGGCACCATCCTTGACGCTACCTTGCTTCATCACCCTTTCCGGCCACCATGAAGAGCGTTGTCTTTCAGTCTTGTTCCACGCTAAGTCACACAGCGTACGCCTAGTGGCTTGCCAGCTCGATCGAAGCCACTGTAATGTAGTATCGGTTGTAGTCTCAACACGGTTTGGTGTAAGTGTGCGTTCCCGGGTATTCGTATTTACAAGTGCGAGACCTTGAGCTGCCAGTCGCTAGAATGATGGTATTCCATTCTGATATGACATTTTAGGCTGCTTACCGAGATTCTAGAATCAAGAATCATCATTCTGGAGATTGGTGCTGGACTTGGAACGTCTTTTACATGTGTGAAAGTATTATGCACAAAAAATCGTGACTTCTAATACTAACTTTCGGACTTAGTATTATCGGGTCCTCGGGATTCGTACCCGCAAGTACCTACGGTTCGGATACTATACCTTCTAAATACATACTTCTGGCAAGCCTAAATGTTCGGGTAATTTTCTTTTTGAGGGTTTCTAACATTTGTACTATGGTGGTAGGTTCTAATAATTGGGCGTCGGTTCTTACTGCACTGAGGGCTATGGCTTGATTTAACAAAATTTCAGCTTGAGTTTGGAGAAAAGCCTCCTGGAGATAGAAGTCGTTGGCTAGTGCCGCATCTCGGGCTGTCGTTATTTCCACTAGTTTGTTCTGCATTTCTCTGATGCACTCCTTCTGGTTGCGTATCTGGTTGTCGTTGCGTTCAAACTGTTGGTTTTGGAATGCCAGACTTTTCTGTAGTGAATCTCGTTCTCTGCGCGTCCTTTCAATATCCTTTTGGTATTGGCCTTCCTTCATTAATTGTTTTTTGAGAATGCTGTTGACCGCGTCGGCACATTCTTCGGCTCGCCGTAATCGTTCTTGAACTTCGGCAGCTTCTTTCTGTTGCTCCTGCATCGTCTGGGTGGTTTCTTGTAATTGACGCTTCGTGTCTGCGATCAGTTCTTCGAGAGAGACGTTGATATTTGCTTGTTCTTGAAGGGCGGCCTTCAGTGTCCGAATTTCCTCATGTGCATCGTGTATGAGTTTGTCTTTAGCAGCTATCTGGTCCAGGGCTTCATCTCGTTGTTGTACTAGCGTCTGTTCTATCGAAACTCGTGCTTCGAGTTCTGCTAGCTGTGCCCGCAGTTGATGATTTTCGGTCTTTACGGCATCAATTTCTTCCTGGAGGGGGGCGATGTCGGCTTCCAGGGTGTCTACCTTGTGCTGGTATTCGAGTTTCAGGTGGTCCGTGGCTGCCGAAAATTGGGCGGGTAGCTGGTGTGATAATTGGATGAGGTACTGCCCCATGGCGGCAAGTTCCGAGAATGCGTTCGGTGGCGGTGGTGGGGGAGGACGACGAGGTTGAGAGGATGTGTCGGTGAGGAGTTGCTGGGAGTTTGGTGGAGAGTAGTTAGTGGAGGAAGAGGAAGATGCTGTGGGTTCATCGGTGGGTGGGAGGGGTGGTTCAGGTGGGGGTAGGGGTTTGGCAGGAGGTGGTGTAGGGAGGACGGTGTCTGAGGGGTTTACCTTGGCGAGTGTTTCTGTCTGGTTGATGGCGTCGATGAGTTGATCCAGGGCTTTGGTGGCCGATTCCTGTTCATCCTGGTGCTGCTCCGATTCTTTTTCTGTGGATACTAGTTCCGTCTCTGCTTGATCCGGCTGGTCTGGTTGCTCCGTCGATGTTTCGATGTGTGTGGTGGTGTCGTGGTACGTTTCTTCTTGGTCGTCTGGCTTGGTCTCCTAATCTTTTCCGGCGGATCCTTGGACTTCACTCTCCGAGGAGCTGATCCGAATTCGCTTGGTACGGAAGAGCTGATTAATTTCTTCGTCTTCTTCTTCGCTGTCCTCGATTGGTTGGGCGGACTCTTCGTGTCGAAGTGCGGGGCCTGCGGGTGGGGGTTGCGCGGCGAGGATGGTTGGGAAGAGGAAGGAGATGATGTGTGGAAGGCGAGAGCGGGGGGTAGAACCCTTTTGGAGCTGTTTTACAATAGCTACACATTCTTTATGGATTCTATGGAAGAAATAGGAGGCAAAATTTACCAGTTCGCGGGCAGCTAAATCTAAGGCGGAGTAGAAGGGGCGAGAGATGCCATAAGTTCGTTTCTGCAGGTTAAGGATGGCTACAAGGAACTGGAGGGCGGATCGCTCGGGTTCGGGGCGACATAGGATGGCGTATTCGTTTGATGAGGAACGGGGAAAGAGTTCGGCCATACGGGCTACAGTGATGGTAGGGCCATTTTCGCGACCTTGCGGGGTGAGGCGGTAGACGTCGGCGAAGGCTTGGAAGGTGATGACGGTTCTGTGTGGGAGGGAAAGGAAGGCCCACTGTCGTTCGGTGGCGGAGCTTTTGGCAATGGCTTGAATGATCTGTGCGGAGAAGGGATGGGTTTCCACTGAGTGCCAAGGCAACTCAGCGAAGTTGGCCAACCCTCTGCATCTCAGGTATTCGCCTACGTCTGTAGGGATGCCTTCGCGGAAAGAAGCGTAGTTGGCTAGAGCTTCCATGGCGTTCACAGTGCACACTTACAGAAAACACAGAATACACAATCACGAAAACACAATAGCGGTTTTTGGCGCAACTCAGGGGTTTAAATATGGAGAACACGGTGTGGAGGTGAGGATCATTGTGTGGTGCGGGAACGATACGGTTTGCATGCTGGCGTGCGTACTGAGTGATCGGTAGGGAGAGGCGGCTGGTATCATAAAGATCTGTACAAAAGACGGCTAAAAGCAAAACGTATAAATTTGTACAAAAACGTGGCTCGTCGCCGAATAATTAAGGTGTACTGGTAGTGGGATAATACGGCCGCAACTTCGATCCATTAATTACTTTTGGAAGTGGAATTTCGGTCAACGTAGTCAACCGAAAAGTTTCCGGACCTACTTGTGCTGAGATCTTGAAAGGGCCGAACCATCGTAGTTTGAATTTTCCTGCTGCTCTGTCCGATTTTGCATTATAGAAGAGTACAAGCTGTCCTACCGAAAAGATTGGCGTCTTCAAATATCGATCGTGTGTCTTAGCCTGCCTTAGTTGAACTTCACGCATAGTTAAAAAACTGAGCCATCGGTGCTCATCGAGTGCTCTGAGTGCGTCCATTCGTTCTGTCAGTGAAGATTCTGGAAGCATCTTCTGAGTGATTGCTACCCGCAAACTTGGGATGACTACTTCCATGGGAGCGATAGCTTCTAAGCCATAAGCTAACTTGAAAGGTGTCAAGCCTGTGGTTACTTTATATGTAGTTCGGTATGCCCATAATACTGCAGGTAGTAGTTGATCCCATCTTTCCGGTGTTTCCATGATCAATTTCCGGAGGATATTTAACAGCGCTTTGTTTGTACTTTCAGCCAGTCCATTGGCACGTGGATAATAAGGAGAGCTAAATTTATGTGTGACTTGGAAGGACTGTGTGAGAGCCTTCATTAAATTGTTTACAAAATGAGTACCTTGATCTGAGACAATTTCCAGTGGTAAACCAAATCGTGGAAAGACATCCGTGAGTAGGCATTTTGCTACCGTAACTGCTGTAGCAGATCGCAAAGCCCAAGCTTCTGCCCATCGAGTTGCGTAATCTGTGCAAGTCAGTATGTATCGATTGTTACTGGATACTGCTGGAGGTGTAATTGGCCCGATAAAATCTAAACCCCATTTCTGAAAAGGTTCTAATGGTAAGATGGGTTGCAGGGGAAAAAGATGCCGTTGTAAGGGCTGACCAGTTCTTTGGCAAGCATCGCATTGTTTAACAAACTGTGAGATATCTCTGTACATAGTTGGCCACCAGAGTCCTCCTTGTAGAATTTTCCGGTGAGTTAAGTCTGCTGCAAAATGGCCACCGGAAGGAATTGAGTGAGCCAAAGTGATAACTGAGTTAACTTCATGTGGTGGAATACAGCGAAGTAGGATTCCAGTATTATCTGTATAATACGGTTCTCCAGCAACTTACCGAAATCGGCGGCTAACAACTGCAATTTTTCTTCGAACTGCCTTGGCAGTCTCGGCTGGAAGGCGTCCTTCGGTGACGAAAGTTAGAATCTGATCATAGTATGTAGGTGGTGTTTCTAAGTTGGGTGACTCGTCAGGTAGTGGTTCAGCATTATAAATCGCAGGAGTCGTGTCATCTATTCCTATCGGAGCTTCACCGGAATCTAGGCGTGATAAGAAATCTGCTACGGCGTGTGCATTTCCGGGTCGGTGAATGACATCATAATCGAATTCTTGTAAAAGTAGCACCCATCGTGCCAATCGTCCTCCTAAGTGCTGCTGTCTTACTAGATAAACAAGGGCAGCATGATCCACATGGAAGGTAAATTTTCGACCTAGTAGATAATGTCTGAACTTTTTGATTGAGTAGATTAGTCCTAGACATTCTCTTTCCGTGGTGGAGTAGTTCTTTTCTGCAGGCGCAAGTCTTCTACTGGCGTAATAAACAGGGCGAAACCACTTGTCTGTTTGCTGCATCAGAATACTGCCTATTGCAATATCTGAAGCGTCAACAAAAACATGGAACGGATTGTCCCAGTCCGGTGGTTGTAAAATTGGAGCGTGCGTCAGGAGATACTTGAGTCGATCAAATGTAGTTTGACATTCTTCAGTCCATTCAAACTGTCGGGGAGTTTTTGTGATTAGCTTGTTCAGAGGTACTGCTAGGTGAGCAAGCCACCGTAAGTGTCTGCTATGCCATCGTATTTGACCCATAAAACGCATTACTTCCTTCGGAGTTGTGGGTATCGGGGCTTCTAGAATCGCTGAAATCTTATCGGGGTCTACTTGAATACCTTGAGCAGATACGATATGCCCAAGTAGTTTACCACACGAAACGGCAAACACGGATTTGCTAGGATTAAGGCAGAGTCTATATTCTCTACACTTCTGAAAGCAGCAACGTAAGTGAAACAAATGGGCTATCATCTTCCCAAAGATTGAGAAGTCGTCGAGGTAGACTTGCATGAATGAAGTGAGATAAGGAGAAAATATCTCCTGCATACATCTTTGAAATGTGCTTGGCGCATTTCTTAATCCGAACCACATTACTGTACAGGCAAAAACACCCCAATTGGTAATGAAGGCAGTTTTTGGTATATCTTCTTCAGCCATTCTAACCTGGTTGTACCCGCTGTATCCATCTAAAAATGAATACATTTCCTGACCTACGACTCTATCGAGCATGGTATCCAAAAAGGGGATCGGGAAAGGATCTGGTACTGTTGCTGCATTTAATTTCCGGTAATCCACACAGATTCGTAACTGCTTGTTTTTCTTTGGCACGATCACGATGGGTGAGATCCATTCAGCGTGTTCTACTGGTACAATGAATCCGACTTTTAATAGTCTATCAAGTTCGGCTTTTACTTGTGATGCATAATGGGGGTTCATTCTATAGCTGGGTTGTCTTTGCGGTTTCACTTCTGGTTTCAACATGACCCTATGTTGATAGATGCGCGGATCTAATCCTTTCATGTCTTTGTAATCCCATGCAAAGACGTCTGCAAATTCGCGAAGAAGCTTAATCAAATCCGCCTTAAATGTTTCCGGTAAGTTCTGCCTTATCTTCACAGGTCGTGGGTGGTCTCTATCTCCTAGATTGTACGTGATCAGCTGGTCTTCTGGAATATAAAATTGTTGAGGTTTCTCTGTATCATCTGTTGGCTTGAACAGTGGTTGTAATTCGTCGTCATGGGTTGAGGAAGTATTTTCCTGGACCGAAGTTCCGGTGATAGCTACTACTGTACATATTGACGTGTTCCAGTTATCTATGACGGATTGTAGGTCAACAGTTCCTAGAGTCATTAAATCGGCGTTACTCTTCAGAAATTGCTCTTCTTCATCATCTGACAGTCCATCTAACATGTGAACTGGTTCAGCAAAGTACGGTCGGGCGTGAGGTTCGCAAGATTGTATAGCATCTAGTTTCACCACATATTTACGATGGGCATCCTTGAACGTAAGCTCTTGTGCAGACCAGTCCTGTATTACCTTCGCATGCTTCAGCCAAGGTCGGCCGAAAAGAAGATTGTAATCCAAAGAGGATTCGGGTAGATCTAGTATGACAAAAGTCATCTTGAAGGTTGTACCTTGTAGAGTGATTGGTACATTCCGCACAAGTCCTACAGGATGGACTCTCGATTGATCCGCCATTCGAACAAAGAATTGCACTGGTTCAATCTCGGTCCAGCCTAGCTTTTTGCATAATGCTGCGGTTGCAATGTTTACGCCTGAGCCTCCATCAATCAATACTTGCGTGATCTTTTGGTTCTTATACCATACTGTGATCAAGGGCACTGCGTGGTCAATCGCAGCATCAGGTTCCGGTTGAACGGCGGCTGTCGTAGGAATGCAAGAAGGTACTGGACTGAATTGTTGCTGAAACTGTTGTCGGATCCCAGGCACTAAGGCCAGAAGTTGGCCTAGAGGTAGCGTGATGGATACCTTGGACAAAATTTCCCAGGCCTGTTGAGCTTGATTGTCTTGTTCTTTTGGACTTGCAGTTTCTACTGACGCAGAAATGTCTGCTGTTGTTTCTGCTGATGATGATGGCCCTACTGATGCATCCTTTTGTGTTGTGTCGTCCTTTAATGAAGAAGCCTGAGTCACCGGAATAGGTTCGGGGAATACTGGTGGTTCTGTTGTGGTCCAGTGACTGGCTTTGTTATACATCCTTCGTTGTTCTTGTATCCCTGGTTCAAAGATTTCTGCTGCCGACTGAAGTTGTTTACCAGAACGGGTCTGGACTGTAGCAGTCTGTGTCTCAATCGGTGTAATTGTCACCATGTTGGCCATTGGATTCTGGCGTTCCTTCCTTCTTTGATCATACTCTATTGCGTCCTTACAAAACCTTCTAATGTGGCCGAATTCGCCACAAAAATGGCATCGTGGAGGTGGTAACTCAGGTTTTTCCGGTGGTGGTCCATTCTGCCATCGGTTGGCATTATAAGTGTTGTTTCTCTGTCCTCGATAGTTCCGATATCCTTGTTGTTGATTGTTTCTCTGTTGCGGAGGCACATAGCGATTTACTGGTTGGCCATGTTCTTGGATGACTGCATTGACGGTTGCTGTCCCTTGTATTCTAGCGTTGTAGATACAGTTTCCGGTGGTGTGTCCGGTAGTGTTGCAGATAGCGCAAAACACTTGGTTCAGTGCACAGTTGGCACTTGTATGCCCCGAATTTTTGCATGTGGTGCAATATACTTGCCTGGTGATATCTTCAGCCATATTTTTGTTTGTTTTTAACCATTCCAAGTCTTCCGAAAATCCACCAACCTTGGATTCTAGCTGTAGAGCCATTGCAATGACGGCATCCAAGGTCATAGCTCCGACACATCTTATGATCATGATCTGCTTCAGTTGTGGGGTTAATCCATTGATAAACCATTGAGAGATGACATCATCAGGTAGGTTAGCGTGAGCCTGTGGTATCTGCCGTAAATGTGTTCTAAAGAGGGTAGCGTACTCCTGGACGGTCTGATTTACCTTCTGTCTGTTGTTCTGTAGATACTCAAAGATTTCAGCGGGATTCTTCTTCAGTCTCAATCGCTGTAAAAAGGCGTCTCGTACTGCATCGTAAGTACCGAAATGATTGATATCATATTCCGTGAGCCATCTCGCCGCTTCATTGATCAGTGTCGATTGAAAAACAATGGCCTTATACGCCTGATCTGGTGGGTGGTTAAGAACTGCATAACTTATCTCGAACGTCCGTACGTGGGCGTCTGGGTCGTCTCCTGGGAATCCACCGAATTTCGCGTAGGTTACTCCTGTTGGAGGTGGCCTTGGCGGTCCTAGCTGTTGTTGTTGATGGTGTTGGTGTTGCCCACTCATTGTGAACGGTTCAGGGTTTCCTTCTATATCTCGGGATTGATCGGGTGAACTATCGGGACTTGTATCGCCGGATGGTGCATTTTCCGGTGTACTGTGTCGGCTTAAGATGCTTCGGATCTCTGTTTCGAACAGCTTTCCTTCCTTCTGGATGTCTAATATTCGAAATCTTTCTTCCAAACACGAAGGTCGAGTTGATGATTCCGCAAAAAAGGCTAAACCTTTGCCAGCGATCGGTAATTCTATTACCGGAATCTCACCGGAATGAACCGAAATTGGGCCAGAATGCCCTGTTTTACTACTTTTACCGAATTTTTCTAACGTATTTCTGACCGTGGATAACTCTAAATCTTTATCTGATATTGTTAGACTAGGTTCCAACGGCGCTTTGATAGAGTCTGGTCTTGCTATATCTTCGATATGCTGGGTCGAAGTAGCATCAGAATGTATCAAAGGCGTTGACCGTTCTACCGGAATATGACCGGAATTACTTGTAACGTTTCTACTTTCCTTGACCACTTGGTCAGATCTAATTATGCCTACTTCTTCCGAGGCTATCTTTTGTGATTCTCGTGCTTCAGTCTGACGATTCTTAGGATATGTTTCGCCCGATCGAGTGACCGGCATGTATCATTGCCTAGTGATACTATTCGAGCAGTTGGCAACAATCTGGATCTGTTGCTACTGTCAGTGAAGAAAATGTTGCTGGATGTTTGCTTCTTACAAACCGTTAGCACTCTAGTGCCACTGTCTCACAAGTGACTCGTAATCAAATGCTACTTTACCATAGAGACTAGTAATCAGTTGCCATTTTCTCGCAGGCACCTGGGCCAGAGAGCTGGCAAGCGGATGCCACTTTCCCACAGACGGCGCCAAATGTTAAAGGTTAATTTCGTCGTTTACTATTAACGTAACTGTTAATTGCCTACCGCGGACGTTGATTACTACTTCAACACAACAACCCTTCGGAGACTCCAGAATCTGGTTCCATACCTGTGTACCAGATATTTCCGAGTCTCTCCCCTTTGCTCTGAATTCAATATTACCGCAGCAAATACACTGCCTTGAGCCACGTGGGTCCTTGGGAGTGGTAGGGGTCTGTTAGACAGAGGCCCTGTACTATTTTCCCAATTTCTCACTCAACCGTAGTTGTGGCTATTCCGTCTTAGCTCAGTTTTCGCTCCTGCACAACTTCAATTAGACCAACGTACTGGACTCCGAGTTCTCAGGCTGTTCTGCCATAGTAGTTGAGCAGTAGTCTGAGATTGTAGTCCAACACTTTTAGTAACTTAACACACAACCCTTCTTATCAGTTCGCAGACTTACCGCGTGTCTACCCTTCAAATCGTAATATCTACGGATCATAAGACGCATCGCAACCGTGTTGCCATTCTACACGTACTTAGGTATTACTGGCGTTACCTTGAACACAGACTACGATACCAACTCAGTCCCTTACAGAGAATCACACCAACTCATGTCCATCCTTCACACTTACTTATCCCACCGCAGAAATAGCAAATGGACAACACTCTAACACCTTACGCATAATCAAGTCACCTCAACTCGTTACCGAACAGAATCTCACAATCGCAGTACCGACTCGTAACACACAGTGTATCACACATACACAGTCGAATGATTACACAGAGAAGGTGCACAGACAGGACAGAACCAAGACACTCTACTCGTTTGCACACAGTAGAAGAAGTGAAGTAACCCCAAAAACGGGAACTCTCACAATATATTCGCAACTTCCCAAAAAAACGGGGGGCTCTCTCTGATGCCCTCTCGTCCCTTTTCATTGCTTTAAATAGAGTTTTGTTACAAGGCTTTTACGCGAATCTTTCTTTACCGCGTACTTTCAGAAGGGTTCTTTCTACATTAAAAACCTCTGTCTAAGTACAATTGTCCTTTGTTCGGCGGCCGTCTAACACTTATTGTAGGGGCAATCTTGTGCGGTGTGATTGGTGTACCTCCGTTCTATGGTGCAGTACTGGCTACTAGGATTTACTTGGGGTTGAGCCATAATGGGACATACGTTCGCCATGTGGTCGCCACCACAAGTGTAGCACCTTTTCACAGGGGCAAACCTTGGGATTTGTTTGCTAGTTACACCTAATTTCTGAGCTACTTTCTCTGCAAGTTCCTCGATTGATGTGGATTGCGTGGAAGAGAGGCTAGAGGCACTATCCGAATCTTTGTATATCTTAGCAAGCTCTAACTCCTCCCCTAGGTTATCCTCAATGTCAATACACATGCGTACACACTCTTCTATGGTCCTAGGGTCTTTCAAGTACACATATGATCTTAATTTGGTACTTATCAATCCATCCAAGAATAAGGCTACTTGTTTAGCTGATGTAGGTAGCTCCGAAACAGGGCATCTTTCAAGATATTGCCTAAATCTTCTTCATGCAAGTCTCACGGTTTCTTGAGGGGTTTGCTTGAAGCTGTGAATCAGCGAGGAGGTATTATGCCTTATGCCACTCTTAGAGAATTCAATAATGAAAGCCTCTAGGAGTTGGTCTATGCTCCTGAACTGCCTCTCATTTAGTGGCTGAAACCATGTCAGGGCAGTGTTCCTAAGGGTCAGACCAAAGGCATTGTATTGCGTGAATAGGTCCTCCACTTGTTCGGCTCTCAGGACTTGCCTAAACTCAGCCACATGATCGTATGGATCTCCAGTGCCATCGAAGTAGTTCTTCATGGAGTTAACTAGCTGAGTCGGTCTCAAAGTCCTTGTGTGCTCTCTAGGTCGTGGTAGAGGGAACTCATCCACATTTCTTTGATTCCTGTGAGCTCTAAGTATCTCAGGTTCTACTCTATTTGTTTCCATCCTCGTTCTTTCTCTGCCCACTGGGTTGGCAAAGCTTACTTCCGGCCTTTCTCTATGTCTGTCTCTTTGCATTCCATGAGCTTGGGATGTTCCAGCTCCAGGGTGACCATAGGATACATTTGATCTCCGTTGGGGGAAAATGAATTCACCCTTCCAAGTGTAAGCATGCCTATCATTTTCTGTCACCACAAAGATCCTCTCCGAGGCGTGATCTAAGTAGGTCACTCTGCCTGGGCTATCAGGATCCTTAAACTCATAGATCATGATTGTTCCTATATCAGTTGGCTGATCAGATTTATACCTCCAAAAGGCTTCGTCAGTCTCTCGGTTCAGAAGCAGATGTATGCACTTGTTGTCTTGGGGAACCCACTCAGGTGTGATAATCCTAGTGAGAACAGATTTTCCTCGGGGGGTTCTAGGTTCTACACCCATGTTTCCTTGTTCCAAGTCACCTAAGTCCGCTTCTGAGATTACATTCCCAAATTCATATGTCCTATCTGGGTGACTGGTGACTACGTATATGGTTCCTTCTTTGTCCAGGTATGCACCATTTTCGAACTTGACAGCTGGGTGCTCTAGTCCTATGGATTGGTCAGGATTCTTAATCTGTACCACAGATCTTCCTAGGCCATCCTCATAGATGCTGGCACCTAATCGGTTGGTCCTAAGGTATTCCAACTGTGTTTTGTAAGGGCCTTCTACCCTGTACAAGTATGGCACACCTGAACTTCCCGTAGGTCTTTCCATGCCTTGAGACATCCCTGATTCACTGGTATCAGAGCTAGGGTAATGAGAGTGGTGACTCAACTGCTGGGCCCAAGACCTTGCAATGTGATTGACACTAGCCTCTGAAGACCTAAGGCTTTGTCTCTCTCTTACTAGGTGTCGTCCTGATCTAAGGTTCATATGCCTAACTGATTAGCCCAATTTTTGCCCAGAGTACAGCCTCGTTGTCGATCAATTGGTATCAGTCACTTGATTCTTTTTAGTTATTTCTCGTGTTTAAGGTCTTGTCTGATATTACGTCGTCAGGAATACTTGAATGTTCTTCGTGCTTTTAGGTTGATCGTTCCACGTTAGGTTCTTTTCCTTTTAAGGTTGTCGTTCGCACACACACAGGTTATCTCTTGACTTGCACTTGATTTCTTAGATAGTCTTTGATTTATCTCGTGCCTATCGTTGCCTGGAATTACTTCTAACACTACCCGCACTTAGCCTAAACTAAGAATTGACAGAGGGTGTTGCGGGTTTTCCAACCTTGAGTTCCTTTCCTTGTATTGTTGCCCTGGTGTGCTCGGGACGCGTGTTCCCAAGCCTGCACTTACTCTTGCCTTGCGTACCCTTTGCTGCTCTCAGAGGACCTGTAAAAGGCCCACTGTTAGCTCAAGACTTAAATTCAAAAGACTGAACCAATCGCTTTCATTCATGTAACACTTCACCAATTTGCACTATGACTTTTTGGACACAACTCTAGAGACCCCTGAACTTTGTTCCCCCTGGGTATGGTCAACTTCAAAATACCCTATCTAATATTCCAACAAAACAAGAATCACGGCAAACGGATTTTGTATGAGAAAGTTATGCCAGTTCAGGGTTTTGGGCTGAAACAGGATTAAACTAGGTTAACAGGCAAACAGGAATTCTCGAGTTACTTGGGTCATGCTCTCGTAATGCAATGCTACACCCTAGTGTTTGTCCCACACTTGGCCAAAATTTTGACCACTATTTTTACCTTAAAAATTTGACCTAAATTGCCCTTCTAACGTGTTCGCAAAGTCTGTCGGTCGCGATTGACAGGTCAGTCGCGATTGACGTGTCGATCGCGATTGACAGGTCCGTCGTGGCTGTCAGTCGCGATTGACTGGTCAGTCGCGATTGACAGGGGTTACCAAAAGTCAATCGGTCGTGGTCAAAGGGTTGTTGACTCTGTCGGTCGCGATTGATGGGTCGATCGTGGTCAAACAGTCGTTGACTGTGTCGGTCGGGATTGATGAGTCGATCGTGGTCAAACAGTCGTTGACTGTGTCGGTCGCGATTGATGAGTCGATCGCGATTGATGACTCGATCGCGATTGACACGTGTCACGCGGATGGTCAGTCGGTCGTGGTCAATCGGTCGTTGACTCTGTCGGTCGCGATTGACAGAGCCGTCGTGGGCTGTCGATCGCGATTGACGTGTCGATCGCGATTGACAGATCTATCCGTCGTGGTTTGTCGGTCGCGATTGACAGAGCGATCGCGATTGACAGAAATCTGAGGAATTTCAAAAAACTAGTAAACACATTTTTGGGAAGCTCTAGGCCTGTAGATCATGGTTTTGCACTTTGTTTGGTGATTTGAGCGTTTTTTCTATCGGTCGCGATTGACAGAAGTCGGTGACACACAGACAGTTACTTCGAAATCCGTACCTGCGCAGAGTGCTGGGGACAATGATGTGACCTGTACCTGCAAGACAGCTCAAGAAACACGCAAAAACAACACACACAATTTTGCTCTCTCGCTCTCTCTCACAAGTGAAATGAGGGAAATGAGGTGGAGATGGTGATATACTCAAAAAACTGAAATTTTCGCGATGATGGAGATGGAGGTGGAAGATGGTGATGATGATGATGGTGATGATGGTGGTGAGGTAAGAAGGAGAAAAATAGGAAAAATAAAGAAATTACCTACAACTCCAACGCGTCAACTCTACGTCTTACCATCACACGCTCGTCCTCAAAGGTCGTTCCCTGGCAACGGCGCCAAAATTTGGTGTAGCTCAGTGATGAGTAGCACCTCCTTTAATGTCAATCCGGGAAGACGTGAGGATGGTATGAAGACCTCGAGCAAGTGGCGGCACAAGTGCGTGAGTGAGAAGCACACAAACATGCACACACATACACACACACGCGCACACACGGCAAAACAAAGAGTGAGAATCAATGGAGTTCTTAGATTACTTTCAAAAAGCTCTTACAAGTTTGTTTCAATTACAATCTAGCCTCAAAAATGAGCTCTTTAGCTCCTTTTATAGTTTTTGACTAGCTTTGGCCCTGTTCAGACCTAGTGTTCGGCCTAGTTAAAAATTAGGTTCCAGGGCTTATTTGAGGGCTCAAACGAGATCTAAAAATTACGAAAATTGGCAGGTAGATACTTCTAAAGCTCCTCAAGCTCAAGGACTCCTTGGCTTGCACAAAATGGAGCTACAAAAATATGAAATGGTATTTACAATGGTGTTTAGTGATGAGAATCACTTTTAATTGGTGTAAGGGTTTTTGAAAAGTTAAAGGGTTGCCTAAGTGCTAGATTTGCGTGAATGCTCATACTTGTTTCTTTATGAGAAAAATTACTGGCCTATTTGCCAGATCTTCTTTGACTGCCATGTCTGCTTGTGCTGTCCCTTCGCTCTGACTCTCTTCGTCTTGTGGCTCCTTCGGTTCCCTGACTGCTGCCAACACCTTGATAACCTATATGAGGAGGGGTTGTTCACATATATCCTTAATCTTTCCAATGTGGATCCTTGGATCTCAAGGAGACATGATAACCAAGTAAGTACTTTCAAGTTCCAATCTGAGTTCTCATCTTGTCCTTTGCTCTAGTCTTGTCTAGTCATGTATCTCAGACATCCTCTCTTGCCTTGTTGTCAGCTCGTAGAAGGAGATCCTTTCTAGTAATTCCTTTTATCTAGTTCATCTCCTTGAAGGGAGATCTTGTAATCTAGAATCTTGCTTCATATCTAGAGTCCTCGGTTGTAGGATCTTTTGTATCATCTATAGTTGAGTTATCTACATCTCTCAAACCCAGGTTGTGGGACTTCTTATATGAGTTATATATTCTTGTATTATTTCCCTACATCTTAGATTAATGGGATTCCAATTATTGGTTGTTTTCTTATGATTCAATTCTTCTAACATTGAACACCTCAAAAGAGATATACCCTATTCCCTTCTATTCCATGAGTCTCTATCATTAATCTCTTTGCAATACAAGTGCAGGTTTAGATTGTACTATAGATGGTTTGTAACCTCCTCTACAATATGGGCAATGATAGAGAGCAGATGCACCTTTTTTACAACCTAGAATGCATATTATATTCTTAAAGTCACCACCCAAATGCAATTCTACATCAAAATCACCTATCACATCTACGAAAAGCTTTTGCCTATGTATTTGAGAAGAAATTACTTCTCTATTTTATGGAGTCCTAATAAAAATCCACAAAATAACACTTTCTTATTTCTTTGGGAACTTCTATAGCCCCTAAGCTCCAAATATCTCTCTCTCATTACACATGATAAGTCAATTCGAAAGTGGATTCTAAAATTTTATCACCCATTGCATGATCCATAACTTCATTAATTAGTGTAACACTCAACCTATTAGGGTTTAATATGAACCTTTACTTAAAACTGCAATATTTGAAAAAGAGGAAAGCATTAACTCAATTTAGCACCTGAATGTATTAAAACTTCAACATCATAGAAAATGTAGTAGGTGTGCCTTAGATTTTTGCATTTGAAAAGTGAACCAATGCTTGTTAAAGCTTCTATGGATCCAATAATAAATTATTGTATTTAGTATGAGGAAAGCTTGGAAGATAAAAAAAAGATAGGCATGATGTCTTCTCTGAATAAATATAGTCCAACAATGTGTGCCACATCCTCATAAGAAGTCTTGATAAACACTTTATATGGGCATGAAAAATTATTTTAATAAATACCTTATTTTTGTAATACTTGCTTTATAAGATTGTACACTACAATATACCCCTTTCTATTGATGCCTGCTTCATCACATATTGCATGCACATCTTGCACTCTAATATTATCTTTTAACTTCTCTGAGAACTCAACTTGAAGAGTAGCTCTAATGCAATTTCCTATGGGTGTGTCTATAATAGAAGTCACTTATTTATTGTTTATACAATTATTCATCAAATTGAATCCTTCTTTGCTGTGAATCACTTATGTCTTGAATAAATGACTCATACAAGTAAAGTTAAGAGGTTATGGAATGTTGGATGGTAAGAATACATTAGATCATGAGGATATAGTGAACCACAAATCCAAAGATCAATAATCTTTTCTCGAATCACACAATGTTCATGTTAAGAGTCCACATCATTGTTGCACTATGCATTTTGGAGAAAACCTCTAGGCACTCTAACATGCATACTTGTGGATGCAAAAGCATGAATATTGTTTGATCTTGAGATCTCTAGAAGCATGCTAAAAACAAAAGGAAGAAGAAGAAGCTTGGAGCACAACACACAATTTTGATTATATTACCAAGAGAATATATAGAGATCAATAACCCACTATGGTTATAGACATATATACAAAATAGGGGAAAAAACCTTCTAAAAAGAAAAAATGTAGCCCGACAATCCTTGTGTGTTCATGCTTATCACTACCGAAATATATCAACAAATACCCCCATGGGAATGATGCAATGAACAAGGAGTTGGCACTCATGTATAAGGAAGTGTGAAGCTATGGAGTATCAATGCACAAAAGGAAGTAAGCCCAAAGCTTTGCAAAAAGATTCAAACTTCTCCCTATGCAAAGCATTTATAAACGGTCTTCAATGTTCTCCTATGGGGGAGCAATGGCCAAAGTGATCTCTTGATTACCTATACTCATAATACAAGAATTTCCACCTGTAATGTACACATGTATACATACTTCAGTTCTGAGGTCTCTTCACTCTCTCAAGTGTTCTCTTCCACTTCAATCAGATCATAAGCTTGATTCAAGGTCTTTATAATCACCAATTTGTGATTGGTTTGTTCCAATAGCTCCCCCTCAATCACTGATTGTGATTATTCCATTCTTCTTCACTCCTGTCATCTCTTTGAATCTTTGTAGCTTAGGTCCATCCAAGCTTTTTGTCATCATATCTGCAACTTGTTCTTTTGTTGAAGTATACATCACTTCAATCTCTTTATCAAGTACCTTTTCCCTCAAGAAATGGTATTGAATCTCTATATGCTTAGTCCTGGCATGAAAAACAGGGTTAGCTGCCAAATACAAAGAACTCATATTGTCTCCAAAAATAATTGGAGTACTCTGATCAGTTCCAAAACTCTTCAACAAGGGCTTTAACCATATTACTTCCTTTGCAGCCTCTACCATTCCTTTATACTCAGCTTCTGTGGATGACAAAGCAACTGTATGTTGCTTCTTTGAGCACCAAGAAACTAATTTATCTCCAATATAACAGAGATACCCATGAGTAGACCTTCTATCATCTGAATCACCTGCCCAATCTGCATCACTAAACACTTTGATTCTTGTGTCAGAAGTAAATCCATAGTACAAACCTTCACTTAGGGTTCCTTTGATATATCTGAGTACCCTTTGAGCTGCAATCCAATGAGTCTTCTTTGGACAATGCATAAATTGTGATAACACACCTACTGCATATGATAAATATGGACTTGTCAAGGTAGCATAGATTAAACTACCTACCAAACTCTGATATTTCTTCATGTCATTAAATTCTTCACCTCCATACCTGCTCAACTTATGATTTACCCCCAATGATCTGCTTGAAGGCTTGCAATCCTCCATGTTAAATTTGACCAAAAGATTCTTCAAGTACCTCTCTTGTGTAACATATACTCCATGTTGAGTATACACAATCTGCATTCCTAAGAAATAAGATAAGTTTCCCAAATCACTTATCTTAAACTCCTTCTCTATTTTTTTCTTAAGTTCATTGATTCCTTGAGCATCTGTACCTGTGACAATAATATCATCAACATAAATACACATGTATATGTATCCATTTTCACTTGCCTTCACTAGCAAGCTACTATCTGCCTTTGATGATGAAATCCACAATCATTCAAGAACTTGATAAGCCTGTAATTCCATGCTCTTGGAACCTGCTTCAACCCATACAAAGCTCTCTTGAGCTTACACACATAATCTGATCCAATTGAATCCATGAAACCTTCTGGTTGTTCCATGTACACTTTATCTGCAATGTATCCATTCAAAAATGCATTCTTCACATCTAATTGTGACAACTTCCATCCTTTACAAGCTGCAATAGCAATCAATGATCTAATTGTAGACATCTTAGCAACACGACTAAAGGTTTCATCATAATCTACCCCATAAGTTTGGGCATAACCTTTGACCACAAGTCTAGCCTTGTACCTATACACCTTTCCATCTGCAAATCTTTTTGTTTTATACACCCACTTACATCCAATGACTTTCTGATTCTTTGGTCTTGGCACCGTTCCCAAGTTTCATTTTCAAGTAGAGCATCATACTCTTCTTGCATTGCCTTCTCCCAATTCTGTTTACCTTTAGCTTCTTCATATGTGATTGAATCCTCTTATGTCTTCACAATGTTAGCATAATCTTTTGTTGTTAGAAAAGATGTATCATAACTATACCTTATAGGCTCTTTCCTTTCCCTTGAGGATCTTCTGACCTCTGCACTTCATGAAGTCTCAGCCACATTTGATTCTGGATCAAATCTTGGCCCATCTTCTACATTATCATGCAATTTACTTTTATAGTCAACATCATCAATATCTTCTTCATACATATTTACTTTTGCCTTCCCTTTCCTTTGTATTTCTTTGTCATCTGCATAATTATTTGTTGACCCTGTATACCATGTGCTTTGCTCATCAAATGTAACATCTTTGGTAACAAGAAATTGCTTTGTGGATGGACTTCACAACCTGTAACCCATCTGTCTATCATCATACCCAATAAACACATACTTCTCTGCTTTGGGTTCTAGCTTATGTCTTAATTGTGAAGGAACATAAGCATATGATAAGAATCCAAATACCTTACAGTGATCAAGAGTAGGTTTCTTACCGCACCATGCTTCATAAGGAGTTCTTCCATCCAAAACTTTACAAGGTAACCTATTCACAAGGTATGTTGCAGTGTTGATAGGTTCTGCCCATAAGTAATTTGGACAATTCTTTTCCTTCATCATTGCTCTTGAAAATTCTACAAGAGTTCTATTTCTTCTTTCTGCAACTCCATTATGTTGAGGAGAGTACTTGTAAGTTACTTCTCTCTTTATACCTGCATTCCACAAATAATCATCAAACTCTTTAGAGAAATACTCTCCCCCTCCATCTGATCTCAACCTCTTAAGCTTTTGTCCTGTAATCCTTTCCGCATAAGCATGATAATGTTTGAATGTCTTGAAGACTTCTGATTTATCCTTGATTACATATAAAGTAATCCATCTGGTTGCATCATCAACAAACAACATATAATATCTGGATCCATTTATGCTATAGTCCCTTGATGGACCCCACACATCTGTATGAACCAATTCAAGCATATTTGAATACTTGTACCCTAATTTATTGTATGAACTTTTGTGTGCTTTACCTAATTGACAAGCTTCACACTTGTACACCATGTGTTGCTCTTCAATTTTTGGCAAACCAAGCACCACTTGATTCTTTGACATTTCCTTTATAGCTCTCTCTTTGAAATGACCTAGCCTTTTATGCCATAGGTCTAACTCAGACATCTTTTGACTTCCATAAGTAAATAAAGCATGTCCCACATTACCTTGGACTTTGAGAGTAAACAACCTTCCTTCCTTTTTACCTACAACTATGTTTCTATATCCATGATTTGGATCTTGCACATAGATAGCATCATTTGTGAATCTGACTTCATATCCCTTCTCCACAATTTGCCCTACACTTATCAAATTTTTAGGAATAGTAGGAACATAAAGTACCTTGCTCAAGAGTGTACTTCCACTCTTTGTCTTCACTGATCCAATGCTTTCCACTTTATGTTTGGTATTGTCACCTGTTTGAACTGTATGTCCATTCACCTTTGCTTCCATATCAATCATCAAAGATATATTGCCACTCAGATGATTGCTACATCCTGAGTCAATATAAAACACCGTTTGATCTTCTCCTACTAATTCATGAGTTGCATTCAAGATAAGAGTCATATCATCCTTCTGATCTGATGCATAGTCATAATAATTGTTGTTGTAGGACTGAGGTTGAACGCTTCTTCCACCTCCTCTAGCATATGATGTCCTACCACCTCTTCCTCTGAAATTGCCTCTTTGGTTTCTGCCTCCTCTACCTCTTTGATTAAAACTTTGATTCTTATTTCCTCAATTTTTATTTTTATACCAACAATCATTTGCCAAATGATTGGTTCTGCCACAAATCCAACAAGCTTTAGTATTATCTTTGTTCTTACCTCCTCTTCCTTTACCTCTAAAATTCATTTTTCCTTTTGTAAAGCTAGCTTGGCTTGAAGATCCTTCATCATCAGTTGACTGCTTCCCTTTGCCATTCTTTTTCTTGTCCTTGAAGTACATGGCTTGACTTGCACTCCTATCATTATCTCCCTTAATGTCGTGCTCAAAAGTTAGCATGTGTCCTAGCAATTGATTAAGATCAGGAGTAAAATGATCAAGTGACAATTCTATGGACAATATGAAAGGCTTCCACTTCTCATCTCCTCTCAGACCTGTAAGTATTTGCCTTACCAACTTATCCTCTTCAATGTCTTCATCTACTGCTCCCAAGCTATCTGCAATATCCTTCATCCTTGCCACATAATCAGAAATTGATTGTGAGCTCTTCTTCTTGAAAGTTGTAAATTCAGCCCATAGTGAGGACTTCCTTGACTTGGTTGTGTTTTGGAAATGCTCTTCCAAAGCATTCCAAACATCTGTTGCACTTTCCAATCCTCTAATGTGAGGTAGAAGATAATCATTTACAACCATGTAAATGATGCTCCTAGCTTGAGCATCCTTTCTCATCCAAGTCTTCAAATATGCAAGCTCTTCCCTAGTTGGAATACTAGGATCTGCAAATTCAGGCTTTTCTTCTTCTCCTGTAATGAATGCCATCAAATCTTTGCTCATGAGATGTGCCTCCATCCTCATGGACCAAGCTGGATAGTTCTCCCTATCTAGCTTATCAATCTGCAAGTTTTCTCCCATCTTTTGATCTTCTGTATCTGCAATTACTATGATTTATGATAGTAAAGTGTACCTTTGATATGAAACTTCAATCCTTTTTTATCATTCGAACTCGTGCTTTTTACTTCTGCAGGTTATCTTCATGAATTTGTCCTTGTCCACCTTTGATTAGAAAGAACTTCAATATCTACAGCACTCGGGACTTCCAATGCCTTTACTTCACTTGTATTGCACCTTTTGCTCTGATACCATTGTTGGAGACCTCTTAATCTCCAAATGCTTGATCTATATTGATCTAAGAACACATCTATATCAATTATAGACCTAACTTTACACAAATGTTACTTTGATTTACCAAATCATTCATGAACAATTCTCTGAGTGAGAATTTTCCTTCTTCAAGAAGTCTGCTTCAGAAATTGACTTCAATACCTGCACATATCTTCAGATATCTTCAAACTAATGATGCGCAAGTCTCCATACTACCTTTGTGCAATCATATCAGCCATTTATTCTCCAAAAGAATCATTAAACCTTTGACTTGATCCTTAAGATCAAAGGTATGTCAAAAACTATCTTCCAGGAATGACGACTTTGACATGGTCAACTTCTTAAGTTGATTTCTCACAGCACAAATTCCGTTTGCTAAATGCTTTTAGCCATAGCTTCCTTACCTTCTAACTTAGATTTTGAATGCTCACTCATTAAAAACTTTACACTATGCACTGAGATCTAAGCAAAACATTTACACGAAAAAGTGTGCGACTCTGAGAAGCCTGTCTGCAAATTCTACATACAAATGTTCCTATTGATCATTCTCACAGTAGGAAAGAAATTAGATCATAAACTTCTGAACATAGCTTCATTAACTTTTAGATTAGATGTGTACAAAAGGATTTATGATCCACATGATTAGACTGAGAGAACTCAGAGAAAAACTCGTCGCTAATTTCCTGAGTAAAACTTTCTACACATCTCTCTAAGACACTTGTCTTCAAAATGACTCTCACTCTTTTTTTATCTTTACATCATTGACTTATATACATATGATTTTAGAATTATCCCGCATCTATTACATTACTCCTTATCATCCTAAGGATTACCTATACTCATAATACAAGAATTTCCACCTATAATGTACACATGTATACATACTTCACTTCGGGGTTCACCTATTTTCTCTATGCAAGCCAAGTCCGCACATAACAAAATAGTGCATTAGGTAGGGAGTAGTTAATCCACCCTTCTGAACCTTTTCATATTTTCCACTAGATTCAAAATGAAAAGTGCAAAGCTAGATGGTTTGTAGAGTGATTTGGGTAGAGATCAAACCATGCATAGATTCCTCTTTTTTTGGCTTCAATTTGGGATAGGATCCCCTTCTATTTATAGAAACAAATAAGAGAGATGAACACCATGATCCTCATTCTGGACCATAGGCTTGCAATAAAATGTACTACATCTACATACTTTTAAGCATATTTAAAAAAAGAAAATTTTCCTCAAAGGGGATTTGGGGTGAGGGGGATGCTATAAAGGTTTTTAGAGAAGGCTCTAAGTTAACAAAAACATTATGTATTTTTTATATTATACAATTTATAAACATAGCTTAGTGGATAAGCCCCAAAGTTCAGACAGAGAAGGTGTTGGCTTTAGCCCCCTTGAGGAGCATGTGGAGAGACTTTTATGTTATCATCTAGATTTTCTCTCCTCTCTCACTTATGAAGGCCTGCATGAAACACATTTGGTGAAGGTAACCATAATTCCCTGAGAAGTACAAAACTTATCAAGGATTTCAAAGGGAGTTCACATGAAACTTTTGGAAGAAATCAAGAAAATCCAAGGTAGCGATCAAAGCTACTCAAATATTGGAAATTAGGGCAAAATTTTCACTATCACCAAATCACATGAAGATTCATATACTTGTAAAGCCTATCGAAGGTAGTCTATATCCTAGATTTCATGTGTAAATGGATTTTCTAGCACATTGATATGCCATGTGCATTTTGTAAAAATGTAATTCTCCCACTTATACCCTACAAAATCTTGTATATGAATTTTTGTTAGCCATATGGTTTGGCATGTATAAATATCATATGTGGCTACATTTTTGTATAAATTTTCAAGGCTATCAAAGCTTCCTACACACCTTAATGCCACCTTGAAAACTTCCAAATGTATTCAAACGTGTATATGGGAGATTAAGATGGGAGAGCTTTCAAAAAATAACCTTGAGAAGTTTCATCTTCATCAGAGCATATTTGAAGGATCAAAGAGCACAAAATCTAGTTCTGAGAGTCACCACAATTTTTTTGATGAATCAAATTGAAGGCTTGAAGGTTGCAACATGAAAAAGATGATTGATCCATGTTGTATGGTTAGGATGAGCTCAAATTCAAGGGTGGAGAGGCACCAAAGCTTAAAGCAAGGAGGATTCACTCGAGGTTTTTCATGGATAAGCTTATTTTGATGGTCAAACATCAAGTTCGTCTAGAAATAGATGATAATCTTATCCAAATTGATGTTAGCATTGATGAGACAGCAAAGATCTTCCCAAGATCCAATAGTGGAGAATGAAGGCACCTATTTTTCCCTCCTTTGCTCTCGATATCATATAAAGAATCAATCATAGCCATCCATTTGATAAATCCAATGGTTGTAATTAGAAGCAGTTGAGAGTTGGTTTCTCCATATCCAAGGGTCAATATGCATTCAAACAACTATACAAACCCCCCTCCAAAATCTTGATCATGATTCTTGGGCATCTAGAGGGCCTTGCAAGCACATGGTCTCCTTGAGAGAATCAGCCTCAGCTAAGCATGTTACAATGCAAGGTGGGCTAGTAAGAGCATAGTTACACTTCCAAATTAGGATGGGCTCATAAACTCAATGGTTTCTCTATATTTTCTAACCCTCACTAGAGCATGTGAGTGAGTTAAAGTTGGTTTTATGAGTCTTAGTCCTCTTTAGGTAGATGTTACGCTCCCAGAAAGATAGAAGGTCAATGAAGTGGAGCCTATCCTCTTATGTGTGACATTTAGTTGAACTGTCATGGTGGAAAGGTCGTGGGAACCTCCTTCGACCATTAGGTTGCCTAACTTCACGTATCACAATGCTCATGTACATGTATGTCATTACAATCTCTTTTAATTCAAGTCTCTTTTCTCTTTTTTTTGTCTCTTTTATCTTATGTGTTTTTTACATGTCTCCTTTTAATTCTTTCTATGTGTGAGAAGGCTTTGCAAGCTTGCATTGTGCTAATGAGGATTATCTATTAAGATTGTGAGGATAAGTTTCTATATATTCATAAATCATGACCCACATGCATGCATGCTATTCACAAACACCCATGCATATGTCTCAATTTTCAAAGTGTATGAGAAGCTCCTTTTTTTGGACAATTCTTTCTTTCAAAATCCATTCATGTGTATGGTTTTCTTTTGGTCTCATCATGCATACATACCATCCACAAGGACCCATTCATATGGATTAAATTTTGATAGTGTATAAGAAGCTCCTTTTTGGACCATTCTTCCTTTTGGAATCAAATCCTTTGTATGGTTTTCATTTGTTCTTATCATTCATGTTCATGAATTTATCTTGCATTCATACATTTCGCTTCCCATAATCAAATCATGACATCTCTCCTCTCCATACCTAACTTCAGCTTCACCTTCACATTCTGATCACATAAGGCTTCCAAGACTAAGTAGCTTCATACACTCTATGTGTGTCGTGACCAGACCTGATCCACCCAAATTGTGTCACCTCCACAATTAAACCTGATGTGAGATGCTTCATGATGTTTGCTTCTATTCTTGTTGGGACGTTTTTGCATATTTTCTCATTATCATCATGATCCATATCCATTTTTGCATATTTTTCATCATCATCATCATCATCATCATCATCATTCTTTCTTTAGTGTTGCACTATATTCCTCACAATAGCGAGCTTAACTTACTATGAAGTAAATAGAGTTTTGCAAGATCTAGAGCATTTTGCATCACTTGCATATTCGCTTAAGATGGAGGAAGGATTCAAATCTTTTATTGTTGAGAACAAGGCCAAAGAATAGTCTCTTCTATGCTAAGAGAGAAGGGAAAATTCAATGGCAGAGTCAACATTCGTTTGAAGAGCAAGCTATGATTTTTTGTCTTCTCGAAGATCTTTTGATAAGATTATTTCAATGAATTGTTCATAGCTCTATCATAAACTCTGTCACTCAATATGATAGTCATTCATGGAGTGATTTTCAAAACAAGATGATCAAAGAATTCTACCCTGAGGGCTACAAGCAACATAAGGGAACTATGATTCAAATTGGACTCAGGTTGTGCCTCTAGAAACTAAATTTTTTGATGTTTTTTCTCAGTAGGTGTAGGAACATTTTCTTCCATAAATAGAAATCAAGAAACTCTCACACTCTCGTAGACTGAAGAAGAGTAAAAAGAAACTTTATTTTTCTTCTTTGAGGTAGTTTGATTAACTAGAATTCTTATAGATCATTGGGTTCACCAAAGGGGAACGAAATTCATTGTATTTTGTGGAATGAGGAGGTGATTATCGCATAGTTCAACCATTTGGTTGTATTTTGATGAGGAGGCAAGATGCTTATTGAGCTTCAACTAGATGATATTATTTGGGTGAGGAATTGAATAGGTTAGAGGAAATGGAGATAGGTGGGTGCACAAGCATATGCACAATTCATGAGCTATTTCATCATCATCCACAGATGCACCATCATGGTGTAGGCTACTTATATGTTAAAGGTGTGCTATGCATGTTTAAAAGGAATAAATCAACTCTTTCTCTAGTAGTTATAAAACGAAAATAAGACTAAGAGAGAGCATTATAAGATAAGTATCTTCTTAGTACAATTAGAATGAAAAATATCTTTTATTCTTAGAGTTATTACAAGAAGTTTAAGATCTAAGCTTAAGATCTAACTTCTAAGAAGTTTTTAAGCATCTAGTGGTAGTTATTCCAAGGATTGCAAGATTGAACCTTATGACATAACTTTCAAGACGTTTTTGAGCTTTTAGTGGTCGTAAAGTCATTGCAATGAGGATAAAGGAGAAGTCCCTTTTTATTCATGGACGCATTCCAAAATAACTAAGAGTTAATTCTAAAGTACAATTCGAGAGTGGTAATAGTCATCGAAGTTCACATGTGGCATTTGATTTATGATTAGTAACTCATGAATATCTAGGTTGAGGAAGAAGCATCCAAATTTGACTAGTTCATGTTGGAAGCTATGGGAATTGAAATCATGACCTATAGGCTAGGAGTATGATAGGCTAACCACTTGCCCCAAAAGCAATGGTTAAGGATTACTTCCCTAGTCCTCCGTCTTTGGATGTGGTCCAACCATCTCTTCCCTATCATCCTTGAGTGTAATACTTTCTTCTCCTTCTGGAGATCATTGTACTCAATGATCAATCCTTGATCTCCCCTTGAATTGATGTCCTCATGCTTGCACAGTGTCTTGAACCTTCTCATTCTCAACCTTGATAACTTGAAACCTTGCTCTCAAACTCGTTGTCTTGAATCTTGCCTTTCTACTTCTTGGCGACTTGCCTATGGACTTGCCTTGTTCACAAACTTGGTTTCCTAAGACCTTCTTCCTAAACTTAGTATCTTGATCCTAGCTCACACCCATGCTGGGTATCTTAAATGCTGCATCTATTTCTTACACTAAAATTTCAATGTCACATCTTTTAAATGGTACCTTACATGTCTAAATATGACCTATAGATTGGAAGATACACTCTAATCCTTATTGGATTCAAGCCTTAGGTAGTACTAGGTGAAAGGTTAGTACCATGATTTCCATTCGAGATTGTATTTACCCCAGATCATAGTCAAAAGATTGCATGATGCAACATAGAAACCACCCTATCTTCAACAATTCTATTCATCATATCAAATGGACCACATTGTATTGGGATATAAGGAGTTTCAATATCTCTTTGAATGCTCGTACAATAGAAAATATGGATGAATTCACAAAATTCTACTGGCCTCCATTCTACAAATGCTAAACCCTAAGCTTGTTTCCCTTCTTAGTTTCTATTGACTCAAGGAATTTCTTGAAAGTATGAAAACCCCATCTTTTGACTTGATAAGATATTCCTAGACGTTTCTTGTGGAATCCTCTATGAACATGATGAAGTAAAGAGCACGACTTAATATACTATTGGACATAGACCCACATGCCTATGTTTGAACAAGATCTAATGGTTGAATTGAAGAAAAAACGTGCATTGTATGCCCATTCATAGTTTTATTTTAGTACTGATAATGCACAAAAAATAAAAAATCCAAGAAAGATAACATATTTAAGTATTCATAACAAGAAAGAATTTCCATTCCACTATGATATATGTGAGCAAATATCCATGCCCTATATAATACATGGGCTTTTTAGTGATAGCTAAGAAGTGTTCTATTTGAGACGCAAACAATGGGTAACGTGAGCCAACTTTTCTTTCTTTAGCAAAAACCAAATGATCATTTGAAATAAGAAACAAGTAACTATAGAAAGACACTTTGTAGGCAATCTCATCAGGCTAATGAATTGACATTAAAGTACATAAAAGTTCAACGACATGGTATACATTATGCATGGTAAACTATGAACAATCATTTAACTGCATAATTATATCTCCAATCTCAAGAATATCACACTAATAAGAATCATCAAGTCTTACTCTAGCAAGAGGCTTTGTTGCATAACTAGAGAATCACTCTCAAATAACATAAAAATAAGTAGTGGAATCTAGTAATTATGTGTTATAAATGAATGAAACATAAGGACTATTGGAGGAGATGGTGGATAGTCTTCAGAGATGGAGTCGTGTTGCTTGATCCTGCTTCACAGCTACTATGAATGATTGTTGGAGAGTATAGTGGGCCTCTTTAGCTCACTAATTATCATAAATAATCATATACATTGCTTGGAACATGATATACTAAGCAATGGAGCAAAGTAGATCGCTAGGAGTTGAGACAAGAACAAAAAAACTTGCTATTTTGGTTCCTACATGTCTTCAATGTTTTAAACAATTTTCTAAGCACAACAGCAATTGGCTTAATTCCTTTTGGGAAACTCTAATTAGCTTAGTAAGATATCAATCATGAGTGATCTAATAAAAAATTATGGACTACACATAGAGAAAAATGTTTAGCAAATCATAAGACCATCATGATAATTTTGAGGTTCAACAGTTAACAAACCAATGAGCAAAGATGAGTTAACATCTTGCGATCTAGAAAGGCAATGGTTATGAAAATTTGCAATGATGTACTAGATAGTATGCTGAATCTAGCGTCCTTTAAATTATGACAATTGATCAATCATGCATTGAGAAGAGGCTCTAAGAAGATCACTATTCTGATGGAGTTATAGGAGAGAAGTGAAATGAGAATGTAATGATCATATATGTAATAATTCATATACAAATACAATCTCATTTGCAACGATAAATTGCTCAATGCGTGAGAGCTGAATGAGCTATGAGATAAGCATTCACTTCACAATGAATGTCTCTCAAAATGATCTCATGGGCTCACGATACAAGCGGGTCTTTTTTATCCTCTTCTTATAGTTGTACTTGGAGCCAAAGTTTGAATTCAAATTCAAAGATCTAGCTAAAAGGTGAGTCCGAAAGTATAGGATAGATTCCCTCATCACTCAACAGCCAAATGATTCATGGTTTTAGAGCTTCATAAATCCACGTGGATTTGAACCACTTTTACAAAGGTAAATGTGAAGAAATTTTACAAGAGGTTGATCATATGAAGCCTTGCATAAGCTATGTCAATAAATCAAGTATGATTTCATCAACCAGGTATGTGGGCTTGGTTTAAATTGCACCAACAGATCCCCCTCAAGCCTAACATGCTTGGTCTTCATTCCTCCTTGATCTCCTGCAAACCAATTATCAATTTGAATCTGTTCATCTTTGTTCCATCCAATGACTTTGTGAGTATATATGCACATTGTAAATGAGCTGATACATAAGATAGTTGAATCTCCTTCTTAAGCAATTTTTTCCTCACATAATCATAGTGCACTTAAATGTGCTTAGTCTTTGCATGATATACATGATTAGTAGCCAAATGAAGTGAACTAGTGTTGTCTCCAAAGATTATTGGAGTGTAAGAGTTTATCTCCAAACCTGCATATAGTTGCTTAAGTCACATAGCTCTTGAGTTGCATTTTCCAAACCTCTATATTCTTCTTCTGTGGAAGATAAGGCCATCGTTGGTTGCTTCTTAGATGACCATGATATGAGCTTTGAACTTGCAAAGGATAGGTACCCTAAAGTGCTCCTCCTATCATCCTTCGAGCCAGCCCAATTTGCATCAGAATACATCTTTATATCTATGTCAGAAGTGAAGGGATAGAACAACCCTTCATTCATTGTACCCATTCGATACTTAAGCACCCTTTCTGTAGCTTCCATATGAGGCTTCCTTGGTGCATGCATAAACTGACTCAATGTACTTACTCTATAGGAAATGTATACTCTTGTTAAAGTAGCATAATTGAGACTTCCCACAAGTTGTTGATAACTTGTAACATCATCAACTAGTTTTCTTTCATGAGAACTAAGCTTTTGATTGAATTCCATAAGAGTACCTGCAATTTTAGTGTTCTGTATCTTGAACTTTACCAACATATTATGTATATACTTTCTTTGAGTAATAAATATACCAGAACCTGTGTACTCAAGCTCTAAGCCAAGAAAGTAGGTTAGTAAACCAAGATCATTGATTTTAAATTCCTCCATTAGTTGAGCCTTAACGTTCTCGATGCCATTAGCATCATTCACTATAATGATGATGTTATTTACATAGATGTATAAGTAGAAAACTTATTTGTTCTTCTTAACAAATAAAGAAGAATCTTCCTTGCTAGCGACAAAGCCTTGGTCCTGCAAATAAGTAACAAGCCTATGGTTCCAAGCTCTAGGAGCTTGCTTGAGACCATGGAGTGCCTTCCTTAGCTTGCATACATAACCTGCTTTATTTTCATCTTTGAAACCTAGTGGATATGCCATATACACTTCTTCTTATATCCATCCATTTAAGAATGCATTCTTGACATCTAACTGATATAGATTCCAATTTTCAGGAGCAACAAAACTTACCAAAACCCTAATTGTTGGCATCTTCGCCACAGGTGAAAAGCTTTCTTCATAGTCCACTCCATGAGTTTGGGCAAATCCATTTTCCACCAACCTTGCCTTGTACCTGTTTATAGAGTGTTGGAAGTCAAGGGCTAAGTCATCAAAGAAGTACGAGCCAAGGTGAAGAGACAGGATGCAGAAGTTGACAAAGGAGCCAACGAAGAAAGGACTCATGGAAATGTATTTCAAAATTCTCAAGAGAAACCTTTAAAATAGTGATTTTCATCACTAACACTCATTGTAAATACCATTTCCTATTTTTGTAGCTCCATTTTGTGCAACCAAGGACTCCTTGAGCTTAAGGAGCATTAGGAGTACCTAACTATCAAGTTTCATATCTTTTAGACTCTATTTGATCCCTCAATTAGGCCCTAGAACATAATTTTAAACTAGGCCAGACACTAGGTCTAAACAGGGCCAAAGCTACTGAAAAACTATAAAAAGCACTAAAAGGCTCATTTTTGAGGGGAGTAAGTTAAAAAATGAATTAAATCCAAAGCAATTGTAATCATTTTTTGAGTAATCAAAGCTTCCATTGTGCCACTCTTTGTTCTACCTGTGTACATGTGTGTGTGTGAGTGCATGCGAGCATGCTTCTCTTCCACCACTTGTGCATCACTTGCTCGAGGTCTTCATACCATCCTCATGTCTTTCTAGATTTACAAGTAAAGGAGGTGATGCTTACGCTTGAGCTACACCAAATTTTGGTGCCGTTGCCGGGGATTCAGCTTTGAGGATGAGTGTGGGATGGTAAGACGTAGAGTAGAGATGTTGGAAGCATAGGTAAGCTTTTCTTTTATTTTTTTTCATCTTCTTCTTCACTTTTACACTCCATATCCATCCATCATCATCTTCTCCATCACGACCATATACCTCCATCTCCATTCAGCTCCTCATTTCATTTGAATGTGAGAGCGAGAGAGCGACTTGTGTGCGATTGTGTACTCGACGTTTTCTGAGATTTTTTACAGGAATCAACATCTCCAACAGCTGTACCAGCTCCAACAGGTAAAAACTTTGACTATGCAGGTCCCAAGCCATTGACTTCTATCAATCCTGACCTACAAAAAAGTTGATCATTTTGCAAAACTAAGTGCATAACCATGATGCTTAGGCCTAGGGATTCCAAATGTGTGATTAATTTTTTCAAATTCCAGAGTTTCCTGTCAATCGTAATTGAGACGTCAGTCTTGACTGACAAACAATGATAGATAGATCTCGACGGACCAATCAATCCCGATCAACACGTCAATCGTGACCGATAGGGTCCATCATTGACTGACCATGATTCATAGAGATATCACATGCCATGAGTCAATCACGATCGACCCATCGATCGCGATTGACTCATCGATGGAGATCAACAGCCGTGACAGACCTATCCATCACAACGGACACAGTCCACGACTGACTGAGTCTATCGGTCATGTGTCAATTGCAAGTCACTCATTAATCATGAAGGACAGCCCCGTCGGACCTATCCATCGCGACCAAACAGGCGATCCCAACGGACACATCAATCGGGATTGACTGACCAATTGATCATGATTGACAGGCAAATTCGCACTTTTTTAGGGCTAAAAAAATGTAGCCTATTTTTTGCCAAAATTTTGGAAAATTAAGGGTCATTAGAGCATAAAGAAACCTTAGAAAACTTTGTGAACTATCCATGAATGCTTGTTTCACGTGTTTCAACTCCCGAGTGCCTAACTAGCCATAACTTCTTCATACAAACTCCGTTTGCTAAAATTTTGGTCCCATTGGAAAGCTCATGGAGTTCTAGTATAGGTGTTGTTAAGTGGACCATCTGTGGGTACTAGGGAGTGAGAATACTATTTAGGGCAAAAAGGAAAGCAAGGGTCTACACATTTTAGTGTATGTTGAATGTTGTTTTTGTCTAGCAATACATTGTGGTCAAGTCCACTTTTAACTCATAAAATTTCACAGGTCTGTGGTGTGCAAGCAAGGATTTCAAGCAACTTTAACAAGGTGATAACGAAGCTTGGGCGAGCGCATCTTGGGCTTGACTAGCAATCAAAAGGCAAAGGAATTGAGTTTGGAAATTCTCTTGAGATCCCCTCAATCAATTCCTAGCTTAGGCTAAAAACGCATAGTATTAGAAGTAAGTTAGGGCAACGATAGGCACAAGGCAAGTTGAAGACTCTTAAATACTCAAGTTCAAGTAGGAATATAATTTCTCTATGATTGATAACCTTAAAGAAAAGTGTGGTAACTCACTCAAGTATTCCTGACGATGTGATATCAAACAAGAGCATAAACAGGATAACCAACTAAAAAGGAACTAAGTGACTGATACAAATTGATATCCAACAAGGTTGTACTTAGGAGAAATTGGGGTTGCTCAATTAGGCATATGAACCTTAGATCAGTATGACATCTAGGGAGAGATAGACAAAGCCTTAGGTCTTTAGAGGCTAGTGTTAATCACACTGCTAGCTCTTGAACCTAGCAATTAAGCAATTACCCACACTACCGTAGCCCTGAAACTAGCAAATCAGAGATGTTTTATGGTATGGAGAGACCCATAGGAAGTTCAGGTGTGGCTTACTTAGAGAAAACTGAAGTTCCGTACAAAATTAAACTTGAATACATCAAGACCAACCGCTTAGGTGCTCGCATCTATGAGGACGGTCTAATAAGGTGTGTTGTCCAAATTAAAAACCTAGATCAACCCATCAGACTAGAACATCCAATCGTCAAATTTGAGAATGGCGCACACATAGATGAAGGATGGACATAGTCACCAACCAATCAGATAGAATAGAAAAAATTGGTAATGTGATTCTAGACATAGAAATAGGTGACATAGAGCAAGGGAACTTAGCAAGAGAGCCCAGAACTCCTCGAGGCAAATCAATCCTGACTAGAATCCTCACTTCGGATTGGGGTTCCCCAAGACAATAAGCGCATAGACCTACTCTTAAATAGAGAGATTGATGAAGCTTTTTAGAGGTATAGGTCTGACCAGCCTAATGAAGTAGGAATGCTTACAATCTATGAGTTTAAAGATCTCGATAGCCTAGGCAAAGTGACCTACGTAGACAATACTTCAAAGAGGATCTTCATAGTCACAGAGCATCGCAGGCATTCCTACACTTGGATGGGTTAAATTTTTTTTCCCAAACCAAGATCTAATGTCTCCTATGGTTACCAAGGAGCTGGAACATCCCAAGCTAATGGAGCTCACAAGGATAGGAGTAGAGATAGGCCGGAAGTAAGCTTTGCTAACCCATTGGGAAGAGAAAGAATGAGAACGCAGACAAATAGAATGGAAAGCGAGAGACCTAGAGACCCAAGGAACCAGAGAAATATAGAAGAATTTCCTCTACCAAGGCCTAGGGAACACACGAGGACCTTGAGGCCTACACAACTAGTTAAGTCCATGAAGAACTACTTCGATGGCACCGGAGACCCGTATGATCGTGTGGCAGAATTCATACAAGTCTTGAGAGTCAAGCAAGTTGATGACCTATTCACACGATACAATGCATTTGGTCTAACTCTCAAGAACATAGCCCTTAAATGGTTTCAACCACTACACGAGAGGCAGTTTAAGAACATAGAGCAACTTCTAGAGGCTTTCATCACAGAATTTTCTAAGAGTGGCATACGACACAATACTTCCTCACTAATTCATAGCTTCAAGCAGGAACCTCAAGAGATGGTTAGACTTGCACGAAGGAGGTTTAGACAATACCTAGAGAGATGTCATGTTCTAGAGTTACCCACTCTAGCCAAACAAGTGGCTTTGTTCTTAGATGGATTGTTGAGTACCAAGTTGAGATCTTATGTGTACTTGAAGGACCCTATAACCATAGAAGAGTGTGTACACATGTGCATAGACATTCAGGATAATCTAGGAGAGGAATTGGAGCCTTCAAAAATCTATAAAGATTTAGATAGCTCTACTAGCCTCTCTTCCAGACAATCCATGTCTATTGAGGAACTTGCAGAGAAGGTAGCTCAAAAATTCAGAGTCTCAAGCAAATAGATACCAAGGTTTGCCCCAATAAAAAGATGTTATACTTGTGGAGATGACCATATGGCGAATGCATGTCCCATTATGGCTCAACCCCAAGTGAACCCTAGCAACGAATACTACACCATAGAGCAAAGATACACTAACCACACTGCAGAAGATTGCCCTTATAACAAGAAAACTATTAGATAGAATTTTCCATAGTCATATCCACAACAGGGAAGATACCAGAACCAGTACCCACAACTACAATATGACATACCACAACAACCCTATCAACAATCCTACCAAACCCAACAAAGGCCTCAGCCTGTGTTAGCTCAACAACCTCTAACTCTAGCAAATGTGATTCCAGTAAAGTACACAATTGTAGAGAAAAATCTGAATAGAGCTTTAGTGCCAGTAACTCCAGTACTTTCAGAAAGTGACCACAGTGATCATAGTTTTAACTCTACTAATATTGATAGCCCCCTTGCTTACTACATGCAGTCACCTGAGCATGATGAGTCCTACTATTATGAAGACCCGAGTGAACCTAGTTGGGAGCTAGAGTATGCAAATGTCATGTACGCAAACCCGAACTCTAGACCCCAACCTAGGCTGATAAGACTCCCATTTCCTAGAGGACCATGCTACCAATGTTAGAGAGATCACCTCATTCGTGATTGTCCTATGCATGCACCTACACAAACCCAATCTGTGACAATTCAAGGTTTTTGTCCAGATTGTGGCAAGGAGCACCTGTTATGAGATTGTCCTAAAAATCCCACCAATGTGCCAAAAATCACTCCTATCAATGTTATTGGGTTAGTTGTAGACTCTACAGGAAGTGTAACTTCCACTGCCCGAGTGCACGTGGTTACTAGATCCCAAGCTTTGTAGCAAAACCAAGGTTTAGGACACGAAAAGAGTTCTGAGGTTAGTGAGACTGAGAGCATAACCAAGAAAAGGAAAAGAGCCTGGAAGGATAGTCGAGAGAGGATGAAAAGACCATGGTCTAAGAAAATGAGCAAACTAGAGGAGAACCTAAGAGAAACAAAAGCCAAAATAGCTAAACTCACCTCTCAAATGCACTCTCTCATACGACCACCACCACCAGCCCTATCATCATCCAATTTGCCACCTTCCAACCCACCTCACACAATCCCACCACCCCCTAGAGTAGGATCAGTCTTAGTAGATCCCACTCCCGAGGACCTAGACATGATGCTTAAAGCATATCAGGCTAGAATCCAAGAAGGGCAGAACGTAACAGAGCATGAAAAGTGTTATGCGAGAGCTGAACTAGAACTCGAACGAACTAAAATTTGTGCTAAGATGGTGGAATTGGCTCAAACCATGTTTGAAGCCAGTTGTCTCTTTAACTTCTCTAGCTCAGCTAAGACATAGTTGCACTTGATGAACTGCTAGAAAAATTGGAGAGTCTAATTGAAAAATCTGAAACAGACCCCGCCTCTAAAGGCAAAGATAAGGGAAGTGAAAGAAGTAGCTCTCCTCCATAGGAAGGTTATGTACCTAACTCCATTGAACCACAAACATCTTACTCTATGAATTGATATTCCCTAGAATTTCTAAGAGAGATTCAAGAAGAGAAATGGGCTAAAGAAAGTGAGAATCCTCCAATTGAACTTGTGGATGAAGCACACGATCAACTTTCACAAGACATTCCTTCCATTTATGGAGAGAAGGAGAGTTCCCAATCTCATGAGAGATTAGAATTCGAGTCAAATTCCTTACAGGAACTACCCCATTTCACAGGCCCATGGGAGTGCAATCTCAGTTGAGAAGAGCTACTCAGGGTTAAGCCAAAATTATGGAAACATGTAGCCAATCAGGTGCGAGAAGTAGCAAAATGGCATTCCCAAGTAGGATCTCATAAAACTGTGCTAGAAATACCCTTGGACAAGATAGGAGACATGAGAGAAGGAGAAAAAGGAAACACCTATCTTCCAATTACCCATCAAGGTTACACCACCAATGCAATTTTGGACTCAGGTGCAGGAGTAGCAATTGCTACCACTTCCCTATGGAAGTGTTGGGGCAAGCCAGCACTCTGGCCAATGAGAATGAAATTGCACATGGCCAATGGTCACATAGAAAGACCCCTAGGACTGCTAGAAGGAATAACTCTCACCACATGTGGTGTCGAGTTCGAACACACTTTTTCCATATGTGACTTTAGGAAGATCAATCCTATGAGATGATTTTTGGAAGACCATTTATGCAACAGTTGCAAGTGATACAAGATTGGGGAACCAATTCATTGTATTTGCAACACTTAGGTGTTACGACCAGAGTCAATCTCAAGGATTACTCTCATAGAGACATACCTCCTATTCAATGGAATCCCATACATTGAGCTAAAGAGGATACGGAGTTAGTGTATTCCGCCAGAGAAGTAGGTGCAAAGGAAAATCATAGATCAATTCAAGACCCATCCTATGCACCTGTAGTATTTCCTGATGAACAATTTGAACCTCATGGTTGGGTGGAAATTTTATCCACAATGGATGTAGCCATCAATGATGAACAATGGACACCCCACTATGACGAGGATGGCTATGACATTTCAGTCTTCATCATAGAGCCAATAATGTGTGATTCGGTTATACAAGAATGTGAACCTAGCACTGATTCATTCGAGGATGCGAGTGAGTCCGATCTAGAGTCAAACATTATGGACCCACCTTTTGCATCAGATGAGGAATGCCCACATATTTGGCTTAAAGTTCATAAACACATGAAGCTCTGTGGAAACCAATGCTAAAAGAACTTTATCCTTTATCATTTGAAAAAGTTATTTATTTGACTTGAGATAATATTTGTAATCACCTACCAAAAACTCATGGATTTGTTATTTACAAAGTAACTACTCCATTGAGGGAATATTTCCTAGGTTGAAGGACCATTTTAAAGAGAGCCAAAAAGTTGAATTCAAATTCAAATTTGAATGTAACACTTATATAAAGTGACTTGAAAAAGTCGCGTGCAGAAGAGTCACTTCCCGAGTTCTCCATAGTTATTTTGTAAGAGTGTGAGGTCTACATTGTAGCCTATAGTACTCTCCATCATTAGGTTATGATTCTCAAGCCTTGATCTTGTACAACATTGTTCATTAATACAATACATCTGCATTGTTCATCTATGATCTCTCTGTCATATTCATTCATAACTGTCAATTTTTGCTGCTCATATCTCAGTCAATTCTCCACCATTTTCAATGATCTATAGCTTGTTGGAATAAGATCCATTATTTACATGTTCATAAAGTTTGAAGGAAATACATTTAGCCAATTGGGAGAAAAGCTCGTCAAAGCACTCACTGGGCAAACTCTATAGAGGTCCTAAAAAATCAGGGGTAATGATTCACTTGTTAAATTGATTGTTCTATGTATAGTGCATCATTTCAAGTGATTCAACTTGGAATCATTAGCTTACTAAGCTAGTTAGATACCTCTAAAAGGAATGTTTCTAATTCCTACTTACCAAGTTGCAGTAAGCATAACAAGCAGCATGTGTATGATAAAAAAAGAAGGTTTTCATTGATACTTCTATTTAGAAGTAGTTTGTTTTGATTCAATCTTTTCTTACATCACTTCCAAAGTACATAGGCTTTTGTATAGTATCTTTGGAAAGCTAAGATGGCCCACATATCATCTCTGAAGCTACAAGGCACCGGTACTAAGCTAGATTTGGTAGTACCTACACATTTCTTGGAGTGTCTATCCATCTATCCCAACAGTGGTATCACACAAAAGTTGAGGTAATGTGGGAGATGGTTTTCCTTCTTTCATTTATAAATTGGATAGGAAAAACTACCAAGCATGGTCCTTGAGGATGAATACATAATTACAAGGAAGGAGCCTTTATGGATACATCTCAGGAGATGGGGAGATGCCCATATTTAGAAGCAAAGAACAACCTACAAGAGAGGAGCATGAAAGACTCAACACATGGTGTGCCAAGGATGCATTAGCAGCATCCTACTTACTTAAATCAATCTTTGATTTTCTTCTTCCACATATTAGGAACTATAAGACATCCCAAGAGACTTGGGAAACATTGTCTTCTTATTTCTCTTCCAACACAATGGCTAGGAAGAACCAATTGTGGATTGAGTTTACCACTCAAAGAAAGCAGCCTAAGAAAGGCATCTCAGAGTATGTGACCAAAGTCAAAGATGTAGCAGATCAATTGGCAAGCATAGGTGAAGAAATTGAAGAAGAGGAGATTGTAAGACAAATAATCAATGGTATTAAAGCTGATGACAAATGGGAGAGCTTCACAACTGCTATGGACTTGTACATGGACATGCAAATTCTAGACCTTAACACTCTCATGGGGCAACTATTTACACATGAAGCCAAGCTCAATAAGAGTGGAGATTCATCAAGAGGTAATAGCCCTTCTTCCCTATACAGTGATAAAAGTAAATCCAAAGAGAAAGGGAAGAACAAAAAGGTTGAAGATGAAGGAACTACCTGTCAAGCCAACTATGCAGGGAGAGGTAGAACCTCAAGAGGAAGGAGCACAGGAGGTAAGAAAGGTAGGGGGAGACCTTATAACTCCTCACCATGCAATATTTGTGGAGTATCAAATCATACTACAGATAAGTGTTTCAGGAACTTCAAGAATCAGAGAGGTAGAGGATATCAAAGAGGTGGATATACACAATCAAGAGGAAGATTCAATAATCATCAAGGATACAACAACTACAACAAAAACTACAATAGCAACCACCAAGGAGGATACAAATCTAGAAAAGATTACAACAACTACATAGAGGAGCAAGAAGATTCTCTTCTAATTATGAACGTGACTTCAAAACTAGGTATAAATGATGATCATCTCTTCTACATTGACTCAGGATGCTCAAACCATGTGGAAGGCAATGTAGCTCTTCTCTCTAACCTTGAGGAACCAAAGGGTAAGCATCACGTACAAACACCTTATGACACCAAGCACTCAGTGATTAAAGTAGGGAATGTTAACACCTCTGATGGAAACAAGAATATTTTGAGTAGAGTTCTATATGTACCAACAATCACCAAGAATCTGATGAGTGTTGGACAAATTGTGGAAAAGGGTTTGCATGTTGGATTCAACCAATATAGAGAATTTGTGGAGGATCTCAAGCATGCGTTCAAGAGAATTTCCAAAGAAGAAAAGACAAGTAGATTATTCACTTTTGAACTTGAGGATACAAGGAACATTGCACTTTATAGTTATAAAGATCAAACATTATCAGCGCTTGAAATTTGGCATAAGAGATTAGGGCATGTTGGTGAAAGAACCTTGAAACAAATATGTAGAGATCAGTGTGTGCTTGAAATACCTAATGTATCCAACGAACACATGATTTATAAATGTGGTGCTTGTCAGTTTGGAAAATTTTACAGGTTACCCTTCTCAAGGAAAGGCTACATACATTAGGACTACCTAGAACTTGTCCATACAGATGTATGGGGACCAAATAAGGATCCCTAGATCTCTGGATCAAGGTATTATGTATCTTTCATTGATAAATATAGTAGGTGGACTTTATTGTACTTTATGAGGCACAAAGATGAAGTATTCGGTTGTTGTAAAAAATATTTTTCACTTGGTGAAAAACCAAATAGGGAGAAATCTAAAAAGACTAAGTTCAGATGGAGGAGGTGAGAATATCTCAAATGATTTTGATGCATTCTTGCAGGGCAAAGGAATCAGAAGAGACATCACAACAAGGTTTTACCCCTGAGCAAAATGGGGTGGTAGAGAGGAGAAATAGATTAATTGTTGAAACAGGTAGGTCAATGTTAAATGAGAAAAAATTACCTAATTACTTGTGGTCAGAGAGTGTATCTACTGCCACTTATCTTGTAAACATGTTTCCATCCAAATCTCTTGATGGAAGGACCCCATATGAAGCATGGCATGGTAGAAGACCTTCACTTGATCATTGCAGGATCTTTGGATGTGTAGCTTATGTGCATATTCCTTCTCAGATAAGAGGTAAAATAGACCCTTAGGCAGAGAAGTGCATCTTCATAGGGTATGACCTAAATCACAAAGGATACACGTTCTACAACCCTTCAAACAAAGGGTTCATGGTCAGTAGAGATGTTGTCTTTGATGAGAATGACTCTTGGTTTGATAGTGAATGCATGAAAGTAAAGCTACCTTATGACTTGGAAGAGGGTTTTCCAAGCCTCACTAAGGAGGAGCCTACTCAAAATGAAGACATACACTAAGGATGATGAGGACATCATTAACCTAGAAGAGTTCAAAGCATGGAAGTCCAAAGGCAAATTCAAGATGAAGAAGTTGGAGGATATACCTAAATCATCCAACCAAGCAATCAGAAGATCACAAAGGGAGAGCAAGAAGCCTATCTGATATGGGTATGACACTTCCTTAGTTACTAAGCATTGTGTTTACCTTTCAAAAGATTTATCAATTGAAGAACCAAAGTCATATGAAGAAGCAAAGACCAAGGCATAGTGGAAAGAAGCTATGGATGAGAAAATTGAAGCACTCAAGGAGAGTGATACTTTGGAACTAGTACCAAAGGAAGAGTCTATGAAGGTAATTGGTTCTAGATGGATCTATAAGATCAAAAGGAATTCTTATGGATCAATAAGCAGGTACAAATCTATACTTGTTGCTAAGGGTTTTGCACAAACCCAATGAATTGATTTTGAAGAAACCTTCTCACCTGTGGCCAAAATGCCAACCATCAGGGTATTGATAAGTGTGGCTGCATCAAAGAATTGGAACATGTATCAGCTGGATGTAAAGAATGCATTTCTAAATGGTTGGATTTCTGAGGAGGTTTACATGTCTCAACCTCCTGACTATGAGGACCCAAACAAGGTAAAATATGTATGTAAATTGAACAAAGCTCTTTACGGATTGAAGCAAGCACCTACGACATGGAACCATAGGTTGACTACATACCTTCAAGATCAAGGTTTTATCATGAGTAAAGCAGATATCATACTCACACGTAATGATGCTAATGGCATCAAACAAATCAAGAACCAGATGATGAAGAAGTTCAAAATTAGTGACCTTGGATCACTAAAATATTTTCTTGGACTTGACTTAGTCTATACTAAGTCTAGAATTTACATTACTCAGAGAAAGTATATACAGGATATGTTGAAGAAGTTTCATTTGTAGGATGCCAAAGTTGCAAGTACTCCAATGGATTTAAACCTAAAATTAATGGCTTATGAATGTGATGTACTTGAGAACATTGCAGGTTACCAAAGCATAGTGGGAAGCTTGAACTATGTTACTTTCACAAGGATTGATATTGCTTATGGAGTAAGTGTTCTAAGTGAGTTTATGCAAAAGCCTATGGCACCTCACTTGGAGGTTGCCAAAAGGATGTAGAAGTACCTTAAGGGTACTCAACATCATGGATTGTATTTCCCTTATACATTAGACTTTGATATCAAGATCTATTCAGATGCGGATTGCGTAGGATGCAAAGATGATAGGAGGAGCACCTCAGGGTATCTATCCTTTGCAGGTGATAAGCCTATATCATGGTCTTCAAAGAAGCAACCTATTGTTGCTTTATCTTCTACAAAGGCAGAGTATAGAGGATTGGCCAATGCTACTCAAGAGGCCATATGGATCAGATTGTTGTATACAAAATTAGGTTTGTATACTACATCTCCAATGATTTTTGGAGACAATACCAGCTCACTACATCTTGCAGCTAGTCCTATTCATCATGCTAGGACCAAGCCCATAGAGGTCCACTATCATTATGTGAGAGAGAAGCTATTGAGCAAGGATATTCAGTTGGTATATGTCTCAACTAATATGCAATGTTCAAACTTGTTGACTAAAGCTTTAGATTGTACAAAACTTTGCACATTTAAATCAATGATTAGATTGCAGGATATTCATGAAGACTGAAGATGAAGACCAAGCCAAAATGTTTGGCTTCAGGGGGAGCTATTGGTGCAACGTCCAAGCCCACACATTTGGCTTGAAGCTCATAAACACATGAAGCTCCATGGAAACCATTGCTAGAAGAACTTTATCCTTTTACATTTGTAAAAGTCATTTATTTTATTTATAATATTTGTAATCACCTACCAAAAACTCTTGGATTTGTTAGTTACAAAGTACCTACTCTATTGAGGAGATATTTCTTAGATTGAACGACCTTTTTAGAGAGAGCCAAAAAGTTGAATTCAAGCTCAAATTTGAATGTAACACTTACATAAAGTGACAATAAAGTCGCGTGTAGAAGAGTCACTTCCCAAGTTCTCCATAGTTAGTTTGTAAGAGTATGAGGCCTACATTGTAGCCTACAATACTCTCCATCATTAGGATATGATTGTCAAGCCTATGATATTGTACAACATTGTTCATTAATACAATACATCTACATTGTTCATCTATGATCTCTCTGTTATATTCATTCATAATAGTCAACTTGTACTACTCATATTTCAATCAATTCTCCACCATTTTCAATGATCTATAGCTTGTTGGAATTGGAATCAGCTCCAACGTATTTACATGCTCATAAATTGAAGGAAATAAATTCAGCCAATAAGGATAAAAGCGCGTTGAAGGACTCATTGGTCAAACTCTGTAGAGGTCCTAAAAAATCGGGGGTAATGATTCATTTGTTAAATTGATTGCTCTGTGTATAGTGCATCATTTTAAGTGATTTCACTTGGAATCATTAACTTACTAAGTTAATTAGATACCTCTAGAAGGAATATTTCTAATTCGTCTTGTAGTGGTTGCACTGAGCATAACAAGTAGCAGGTGTATGATAAAAAAAGAAGGCTTACATTGATCCTTCTATTTAGAAGTAGTCTGTTTTGATTCAATCTTTTCTTACATAACTTCCAAAGTACATAGGCTTTTGTATAGTGTCTTTGGAAAGCTAAGATGGCCCACAAATTATCTCGAAAGCTACAAGGCACTGGTACTAATCTAGATTTTGCAGTACCTACTCATTTCTTGGAGTGTCTATCCATCTATCCCAACAGTGGTATCAGTGAAAAGTTAAGGTAAAGTGGGAGATGCTTTTCCTTCTTTCATTTATAAATTGGATAGGAAAAACTACCAAGCATGGTCCTTGAGGATGAATACATACTAACAAGGAAGGAGCCTTTATGGATACATCTCAGGAGATGGGGAGATGCCCATATTTAGAAGCAAAGGACAACCTACAAGAGAGGAGCATGAAAGACTCAACACATGGTGTGCCAAGGATGCATTAGCAGCGTCCTACTTACTTAAATCAATCTCTGATTTTCTTCTTCCATATATTAGGAACTGTAAGACATCCCAAGAGACTTGGGAAACATTGTCTTCTTATTTCTCTTCCAACACAATGGCTAGGAAGAACCAATTGTGGATTGAGTATACCACTCAAAGAAAGGAACCTAAGCAAGGCATCTCAGAGTATGTGACCAAAGTCAAGGATGTAGCAGATCAATTGGCAAGCATAGGTGAAGAATGAAGAAGAGGAGATTGTAAGAGAAATAATTAATGGTATTAAAGCTGATGAAAAATGGGAGAGCTTCACAACTTCTATGGACTTGTACATGGACATGCAAATTCCAGACCTTAACACTCTCATGGGGCAACTATTTATACATGAAGCCAAGATCAATAAGAATGGAGATTCAGCAAGGTGTAATAGCCCTTTTGCCCTATACAGTGATAAAAGTAATTCCAAAGAGAAAGGGGAGAACAAGAAGGTTGAAGATGAAGGAACTACCTCTCAAGCCAACTATGCAGGGAGAGGTAGAACCTCAAGAGGAAGGAGCACAGGAGGTAAGAAAGGTAGGGGGAGACCTTATAACTCCTCACCATGCAATATTTGTGGACTATCAAATCATACTTCATATGAGTGTTTCACGAAGATTCAATCATCATCAAGGATACAACAACAACTACAACAAAAACTACAATAGCAACCACCAAGGAGGATACAAATCTAGAAAAGATTACAACAACTACACAGAGGAGCAATAATATTCTCTTCTGATTATGAACGTGACTTCAGAACTAGGTATAAATGATGATCATCTCTTCTACATTTACTCAGGATGCTCAAACCATGTGGAAGGCAATGTAGCTCTTCTCTCTAACCTTGAGGAACCAAAGGGTAAGCATCACGTACAAACACGTTATGACACCAAGAACTCAGTGATTAAAGTAGGGAATGTTAAGACCTCTGATGGAAACAAGAATCTTTTGAGTAGAGTTCTATATGTACCAACAATCACCAAGAATCTGATGAGTGTTGGACAGATTGTGGAAAAGGGTTTGCATGTTAGATTCAAACAATATGGAGCATTTGTGGAAGATCTCAAGCATGGGTTCAAGAGAATTTCCAAAGAAGCAAAGACAGGTAGATTATTCACTTTTGAACTTGAGGATACAAGGAACATTGCACTTTATAGTTATAAAGATCAAACATTATCAGAGCTTGAAATTTGGCATAAGAGATTAGGGCATGTTGGTGAAAGAACCTTGAAACAAATATGTAGAGACCAATGTTTGCTTGGGATACCTAATGTATCCAACCAACACATGATTTATAAATGTGGTGCTTGTCAGTTTGGAAAATTTCACAAGTTACCCTTCTCAAGGAAAGGCTACATACATGAGGACTACCTAGAACTTGTCCATACAGATGTATGGGGACCACATAACGATCCCTAGATCTCTGGATCAAGGTATTATGTATCTATCATTTATCATTATAGTAGGTGGACTTTATTGTACTTTATGAAGCACAAAGATGAAGTATTCAGTTGTTTTAAAAAATATCTTGCACTTGTTGAGAACCAAATAGGGAGAAATCTAAAAAGACTAAGTTCAGATGGAGGAGGTGAGTACTTCTCAAATAATTTTGATGTATTCTTGCAGGAGAGTGGAATCAAAAGAGAAATCACAACAAGGTATACTCCTGAGCAAAATTGGGTGGTAGAGAGGAGAAATAGATTAATTGTTGAAACAGCTAGCTCAATGCTAAATGAAAAAAAGTACCTAATTACTTGTGGGCAGAGAGTCTATCTACTGCCACTTATCTTGTAAACAGGTTTCCATCCAAATCTCTTGATGGAAGGACCCCATATGAAGCATGGCATGGTATAAGACCTTCACTTGATCATTGCAGGATCTTTGGATGTGTAGCTTATGTGCATATTCCTTCTCAGATAAGACGTAAGCTAGACCCTAAGGCAAAGAAGTGCATCTTCGTAGGGTATGATCTGAATCAGAAAGGATCATCAGGCTCTACAACACTTCAAACAAAGGGTTCATGGTCATTAGAGATGTTGTCTTTGATGAGAATGACTCTTGGTTTGATAGTGAATGCATGAAAGTAAAGCTATCTTATGACTTGGAAGAGGAGTTTCCAAGCCTCACTAAGGAGGAGCCTACTCAGAATGAAGACATACAGTGAGATGATGAGGACATCATTAGCCTAGAAGAGTTCAAAGCATGCAAGTCCAAAGGCAAAGTCAAGATGAAGAAGCGGGAGGATATACCTAAATCATCCAACCAAGCAATCAGAATATCATAAAGGGAGAGCAAGAAGCCTATCAGATATGGGTATGACACTTCGTTAGTTATTAAGCATTCTGTTTACCTTTCAAAAGATTTTTCAATTGAAGAACCAATATCATATGAAGAAGCAAAGACTAAGGCAGAGTGGAAAGAAGCTATGGATGAGGAAATTGAAGCACTCAAGGAGAGTGATACTTTGGAACTAGTACCAAAGAAGGAGTCTATGAAGGTAATTGGTTCTAGATGGATCTGTAAGATCAAAACGAACTCTGATGGATCAATAAGCAAGTACAAAGCTATACTTGTTGCTAAGGGTTTTGCACAAACCCAATGAATTGATTTTGAAGAAACCTTCTCACCTATGGCCAAAATGCCAACCATTAGGGTATTGATAAGTGTGGCTGCATCAAAGAATTGGAACATGTATCAGGTGGATGTAAAAAATGCATTTCTAAATGGCTGGATTTCAGAGGAGGTGTACATGTCTCAACCTCCTAGCTATGAGGACCCAAACAAGGTAACATATGTATGTAAATTGAACAAAGCTCTTTACGGATTGAAGCAGGCACCTAGGGCATGGAACCAAAGGTTGACTATATACCTTCAAGATCAAGGTTTTGACATGACTAAAGTAGATACTCTCTGTTCATCAAGAGTAGTAATTCAGAGGTAATATACCTATGTGTATATGTTGATGATATCATACTCACACGTAATGATGCTAATGGCATCAAACAGATCAAGAACCAGATGATGAAGAAGTTCAAAATTAGTGACCTTGGATCACTAAAATATTTTCTTGGACTTGAGTTAGTCTATACTAAGTCTAGAATTGACATTACTCAGAGAAAGCATATACAGGATATGTTGAAGAAGTTTGATTTGCAGGATGCCAAAGTTGCAAGTACAAAAATGGAGGTAAACCTAAAATTAATGGTTGATGAATGTGATGTACTTGAGAACATTGCATGTTACCAAAGCATAGTGGGAAGCTTGAACTATGCTACTTTCACAAGGATTGATATTGCTTATGGAGTAAGTGTTCTAAGTTAGTTTATGCAAAAGCCTAGGGCACCTCACTTCGAGGCTGCCAAAAGGATGTAGAACTACCTTAAGGGTACTCAACATCATGGATTGTATTTCCCTTATACGTCAGACTTCGACATCAAGATCTATTCAGATGCAGATTGGGCAGGATGCAAAGAAGATAGGAGGAGCACCTCAGGGTATCTATCCTTTCCATGTGATAAGCCTATATCATGGTCTTCAAAGAAGCAACCTACTGTTGCTTTATGTTCTACAGAGGCAGAGTATAGAGGATTGGCCAATGCTACTCAAGAGGCCATATGGATGAGATTGTTGTATACAAAATTAGGTTTCTATAGTACATCTCCAATGATATTTGGAGACAATACCAGATCTCTACATCTTGCAGATAATCCTATTTATCATGTTAGGACCAAGCACATAGAGGGCCACTATCATTATGTGAGAGAGAAGTTATTGAGCAAGGATATTCAGTTGGTATATGTATCAACTAATCTGCAATGTTCAAACTTGTTGACTAAAGCTTTAGATGGTACAATACTTTGCACGTTTAAATCAATTATTAGATTGTAGGATATTCATGAAGATTGAAGATGAAGACCAAGCCAAAATGTTTGGCTTCAGGGGGAGCTGTTGGTGCAAAGTCCAAGCCCACACATTTGGCTTGAAGTTCATAAACACATGAAGCTCCATGGAAACCATTTCTAGAAGAACTTTATCCTTTGACATTTGTAAAAGTCATTTTTTTACTTGAAATAATATTTGTAATCACCTACCAAAAACTCTTGGATTTTTTAGTTACAAAGTAACTACTCCATTGAGGGGATAGTTCCTAGATTGAAGGACCATTTTAGAGAGAGCCAAAATGTTGAATTCAAGTTCAAATTTGAATGTAACACTTACATAAAGTGACAATAAACTCGCGTGGAGAAGAGTCACTTCCCAAGTTCTCCATAGTTAGTTTGTAAGAGTGTGAGGCCTACATTGTAGCCTACACTACTCTCCATCATTAGGCTATGATTGTCAAGGCTATGATATTGTACAACATTTTTCATTAATACAATACATCTACATTGTTCATCTATGATCTCTCTGTTATATTCATTCATAACTATCAACTTGTACTGCTCATATCTCAGTCAATTCGCCACCATTTTTAATGATCTATAGCTTGTTGGAATTGGAATCAGCTCCAACGTATCTACATGCTCACAAATTGAAGGAAATACATTCATCCAATATGGAGATAAGTGCGTTGAAGGACTCACTGGTCAAACTTTGTAGAGCTCCTAAAAAATCAGGGGTAATTATTCATTTGTTAAATTGATTGCTCTGTGTATAGTGCATACTTTTAAGTGATTTCACTTGGAATCATTAGCTTACTAAGTTAATTAGATACCTCTAGAAGGAATTTTTTTAATTCCTATTTGTAGTGGTTGCACTGAGCATAACAAGCAGGAGGTGTATGATAAGAAAAGAAGGTATTCATTGATCCTTCTATTTAGAAGTAGTCTGTTTTGATTCAATCTTTTCTTACATCACTTCCAGAGTACATAGGCTTTTGTATAGTGTCTTTCAAAAGCTAAGATGGCCCACATATCATCTCTGAAGATACAAGGCACTGGTACTAAGCTAGATTTGGCAGTACATACTCATTTCTTGGAGTGTCCATCCATCTATCCCAATAGTGGTATCAGAGAAAAGTTAAGGTAAAGTGGGAGATGTTTTTCCTTCTTTCATTAATAAATTGGATAGGAAAAACTACCAAGCATGGTCCTTGAGGATGAATACATACTTACAAGGAAGGAGCCTTTATGCATACATCTCAGGAGATGGGGAGATGCCCATATTTAGAAGCAAAGGACAACCTACAAGAGAGGAGCATGAAAGACTCAACACATGGTGTGCCAAGGATGCATTAGCAGCATCCTACTTACTTAAATCAATCTCTGATTTTCTTCTTCCATATATTAGGAATTGTAAGGCATCCCAAGAGACTTGGGAAACATTGTCTTCTTATTTCTCTTCCAATACAATGGCTAGGAAGAACCAATTGTGGATTGAGTTTACCACTCAAAGAAAGAAACCTAAGCAAGGCACCTCATAGTATGTGACCAAAGTCAAATATGGAGCAGATCAATTGGCAAGCATAGGTGAAGAAATTGAAGAAGAGGAGAATGTAAGACAAATAATCAATGGTATTAAAGCTGATGACAAATGGGAGAGCTTCACAACTGCTATGGACTTGTACATGGACATGCCAATTCCAGACCTTAACAATCCCATGGGGCAACTATTTGCACATGATGCCAAGCTCAATAAGAATGGAGATTCATCAAGAGGTAATAGCCCTTCTGCCCTGTACAGTAATAAAAGTAATTCCAAAGAGAAAGGGAAGAACAAAAAGGTTGAAGATGAAGGAACTACCTCTCAAGCCAACTATGCAGGGAGAGGTAAACCCTCAAGAGGAAGGAGCACAGGAGGTAAGAAAGGTAGGGGGAGACCTTATCACTCCTCACCATGCAATATTTGTGGACTATCAAATCATACTATAGATGAGTGTTCCAGGAACTTCAAGAACGAGAGAGGTAGAGGATATCAAAGAGGTGGATATACACAATCAAGAGGAAGATTCAATCATCATAAAGGATACAACAACAACTACAAGAGAAACTACGATAGCAACCACCAAGGAGGATACAAATCTCAAAAAGATTACAACAACTACACAGAGGAGCATGAAGATTCTCTTCTGATTATGAACGTGACTTCAAAACTAGGTATAAATGATGATCATCTCTTCTACATTGACTCAGGATGCTCAAACCATGTGGAAGGCAATGTAGCTCCTCTCTCTAACCTTGAGGAACCAAAGGGTAAGCATCAGGTACAAACAGGTTATGACACTAAGCACTCAGTGATTAAAGTAGGGAATGTTAAGACCTTTGATGGAAACAAGAATCTTTTGAGTAGAGTTCTATATGTACCAACAATCACCAAGAATCTGATGAGTGTTGGACAAATTGTGGAAAAGGGTTTGCATGTTAGATTCAACCAATATGGAGCATTTTTGGAAGATCTCAAGCATGGGTTCAAGAGAATTTCCAAAGAAGAAAAGACAGGTAGATTATTCACTTTTGAACTTGAGGATACAAGGAACATTGCACTTTATAGTTATAAAGATCAAACATTATCAGAGCTTGAAATTTGGAATAAGAGATTAGGTCATATTGGTGAAAGAACCTTGAAACAAATATGTAGAGACCAATGTGTGCTTGGGATACCTAACGTATCCAACCAACACATGATTTATAAACGTGGTGCTTGTCAGTTTGGAAAATTTCACAAGTTACCCTTCTCAAGGAAAGGCTACATACATGAGGACTACCTAGAACTTGTCCATACAGATGTATGGGGACCAAATAAGGATCCCTATATCTCTAGATCAAGGTATTATGTATCTATCATTGATAATTATAGTAGGTGGACTTTATTGTACTTTATGAAGCACAAAGATGAAGTATTTAGTTGTATTAAAAAATATCTTGCACTTTTTGAGAACCAAATAGGGAGAAATCTAAAACGACTAAGTTCAGATGTAGTAGATGAGTACTTATCCAATGATTTTGATGCATTCTTGCAGGATAGAGGAATCAAAAGAGAAATCGCAACAAGGTATACCCCTAAGCAAAATGTGGTGGTAGAGAGGAGAAATAAATTAGTTGTCGAAACAGCTAGGTCAATGCTAAATGAAAAAAAAGTACCTAATTACTTGTGGGAAGAGAGTGTATATACTGCAACTTATCTTGTAAACAGGTTTCCATCCAAATATCTTCATGGAAGGACCCCATATGAGGCATGGCATGGTAGAATACCTTCACTTGATCATTGCACGATCTTTGTATGTGTAGCTTATGGGCATATTCCTTCTCAGATAAGAGGTAAGCTAGATCCTAAGGCAGAGAAGTGCATCTTCATAGGGTATGATCTGAATCAGAAAGGATACAGGTTCTACAACCCTTCAAACAAAGGGTTCATGGTCAGTAGAGATGTTGTCTTTCATGAGAATGACTCTTGGTTTGATAGTGAATGCATGAAAGTAAAGCTACCTTATGACTTGGAAGAGGAGTTTCCAAGCCTCACTAAGGAGGAGCCTACTCAGAATGAAGACATACACTGAGATGATGAGGACATCATTAACCTAGAAGAGTTCAAAGCATGGAAGTCCAAAGGCAAAGTCAAGATGAAGAAGTTGGAGGATATACCTAAATCATCCAACCAAGCAATCAGAAGATCACTAAGGGAGATCAAGAAGCCTATCAGATATGGGTATGACACTTCCTTAGCTACTAAGCATTCTGTTTACCTTTCAAAAGAATTGTCAATTGAAGAACCAACATCATATGAAGAAGCAAACACCAAGGTAGAGCGGAAATAAGCTATGGATGAGGAAATTAAAGGACTCAAGGAGAGTGATACTTTGGAACTAGTACCAAATAAGGAGTCTATGAAGGTAATTGGTTCTAGATGGATCTATGAGATCAAAAGGAATTCTAATGGATCACTAAGCAAGTACAAAGCTATACTTGCTGCTAAGGGTTTTGCACAAACCCAATGAATTGATTTTGAAGAAACCTTCTCACTTGTGGCCAAAATGCCAACCATCTGGGTATTGATAAGTGTGGCTACATCAAAGAATTGGAACATGTATCAGCTGGATGTAAAAAATGCATTTCTAAATGGCTGGATTTCAGAGGAGGTGTATATGTCTCAACCTCCTGCATATGAGGAACCAAACAAGGTAACATATGTATGTAAATTGAACAAAGCTCTTTAGAGATTGAAGCAGGCACCTAGGGCATGGAACCATGGGTTGACATATACCTTCAAGATCAAGGTTTTGTCATGAGTAAAGCAGATACTTCTCTGTTCATCAAGAGTAGTAGCTCAGAGGTAATATACCTATGTGTATATGTTGATGATATCATACTCACACGTAATGATGCTAATGGCATCAAACAGATCAAGAACTAGATGATGAAGAAGTTCAAAATTAGTGACCTTGGATCACTAAAATATTTTCTTGGACTTGAGTTAGGCTATACTAAGTTTAGAATTTACATTACTCAGAGAAAGTATATACAGGATATGTTGAAGAAGTTTCATTTGCAGGATGACAAAGTTGCAAGTACTCCAATGGAGGTAAACCTAAAATTAATGGCTTATGAATGTGATGTACTTGAGAACATTGCACGTTACCAAAGCATAGTGGGAAGCTTGAACTATGCTATTGACAAAGATTGATATTGCTTATGGAGTAAGTGTTCTAAGTCTGTTTATGCAAAAGCCTAGGGCACCTCACTTGGAGGCTGCCAAAAGGATGTAGAACAACCTTAAGGGTACTCAACATCATGGATTGTATTTCCCTTATACATCAGACTTGGACATCAAGATCTATTCAGATGTAGATTGGAAAGGATGCAAAGATGATAGGAGGAGCACCTTAGGGTATCTATCCTTTGCAGGTGATAAGCCTATATCATGCTCTTCAAAGAAGCAACCTATTGCTGCTTTATCTTCTATAGAGGCAGAGTATAGAGGATTGGCTAATGCTACTCAAGAGGCCATATGGATCAAATTGTTGTATACAAAATTAGGTTTGTATACTACATCTCCAATGATTTTTGGAGACAATACCAGCTCACTACATCTTGCAGCTAGTCCTATTCATCATGCTAGGACGAACCACATAGAGGTCCACTATCATTATGTGAGAGAGAAGCTATTGAGCAAGGATATTCAGTTGGTATATGTATCAACTAATATGCAATGTTCAAACTTGTTGACTAAAGCTGTAGATGGTACAAAACTTTGCACGTTTAAATCAATGATTAGATTGCAGGATATTCATGAAGAATGAAGATGAAGACCAAGCCAAAATGTTTGGCTTCACAGGGAGCTGTTGGTGCAAAGTCCAAGCCCACAAATTTGGCTTGAAGTTCATAAACACATGAAGCTCCATGGAAACCATTGCTAGAAGAACTTTATCCTTATACATTTGTAAAAGTCATTTATTTTACTTGAAAGAATATTTGTAATCACCTACCAAAAACTCTTGGATTTGTTAGTTACAAAGTAACTACTCCATTGAGGGGATATTTCCTAGATTGAAGGAACATTTTAGAGAGAGCCAAAAAGTTGAATTCAAGTTCAAATTTGAATGTAACACTTACATAAAGTGACAATAATGTCGCGTGCAGAAGAGTCACTTCCCGAGTTCTCCATAGTAAGTTTGTAAGAGTGTGAGGCCTACATTGTAGCCTACACTACTCTCCATCATTAGGCTATGATTGTCAAGCCTATGATATTGTACAACATTTTTCATTAATACAATACATCTACATTGTTCATCTATGATCTCTCTATTATATTCATTGATAACTATCAACTTTTACCGCTCATATCTCAATCAATTCTCCAACAATTTCAATGATCTATAGCTTGTTGGAATTGGAATCAGATCCAACTTATCTACATGATCACAAAATGAAGGAAATACATTCAGCCAATATGGAGAAAAGCGCGTTGAAAGACTCACTGGTCAAACTTTGCAGAGGTCCTAAAAAATCGAGGGTAATGATTCATTTGTTAAATTGATTGCTCTGTGTATAGTGCATAATTGTTAAGTGATTTCACTTGGAATCATTAGCTTAATAAGTTAATTAGATACCTTTAGAAGGAATTTTTCTAATTCCTATTGTAGTGGTTGCACTGAGCATAACAAGCAGTAGGTGTATGATAAAAAAAGAAGGTTTTCATTGATCCTTCTATTTAGAAGTAGTCTGTTTTGATTCAATCTTTTCTTACATCACTTCAGTACATAGGATTTTGTATAGTGTCTTTGGAAAGCTGAGATGGCACACATATCATCTCTGAAGATACAAGGCACTGGTACTAAGCTAGATTTGGGAGTACCTACTCATTTCTTGGAGTGTCTATCCATCTATCCCAATAGTGGTATCAGAGAAAAGTTAAGGTAAAGTGGGAGATGTTTTTCCTTCTTTTATTAATAAATTGGATAGGAAAAACTACCAAGCATGGTCCTTGAGGATGAATACATACTTACAAGGAAGGAGCCTTTGTGGATACATCTTAGGAGATGGGGAGATGCCCATATTTAGAAGCAAAGGACAACCTACATGAGAGGAGCATGAAAGACTCAACACATGGTGTGCCAAGCATGCATTAGCAGCGTCCTACTTACTTAAATCAATCTCTGATTTTCTATTCCATATATTAGGAATTGTAAGACATCCCAAGAGACTTGGGAAACATTGTCTTCTTATTTCTTTTCCAACACAATGGCTAGAAAGAACCAATTGTGGATTGAGTTTACCACTCAAAGAAAGAAACCTAAGCAAGGCATCTCAGAGTATGTGACCAAAGTCAAAGATGTAGCAGATCTATTGGAAAGCATAGTTCAAGAAATTGAAGAAGAGGAGATTGTAAGACAAATAATCAATGGTATTAAAGCAGATGACAAATGGGAGAGCTTCCAACTGCTATGAACTTGTACATGGACATGCAAATTCTAGACCTTAACACTCTCATGGGGCAACTATTTACACATGATGCCAAGCTCAATAAGAATGGAGATTCATCAAGAGGTAATAGCCCTTCTACCCTATACAGTAATAAAAGTAAATCCAAAGAGAAAGGGAAGAACAAAAAGGTTGAAGATGAAGGAACTACCTCTCAAGTCAACTATGCAGGGAGAGGTAGAACCTCAAGAGGAAGGAGCACAGGAGGTAAGAAAGGTAGGGGGAGACCTTATAACTCCTCACCATGCAATATTTGTGGACTATCAAATCATACTACAAAAGAGTGTTTCACGAACTTCAAGAATCAGAGAGGTAGAGGATATCAAAGAGGTGGATATACACAATCAAGAGGAAGATTCAATCATCAAAAAGGATACAACAACAACTACAACAAAAACTACAATAGCAACCACCAAGGAGGATACAAATCTAGAAAAGATTACAACTACAGAGAGGAGCAAGAAGATTCTCTTCTGATTATGAACGTGACTTCAAAACTAGGTATAAATGATGATCATCTCTTCTACATTGACTCAGGATGCTCAAATGATGTTAAAGGCAATGTAGCTCTTCTCTCTAACCTTGAGGAACCAAAGGGTAAGCATCAAGTACAAACAGGTTATGACACCAAGCACTCAGTGGTTAAAATAGGGAATGTTAAGACCTCTGATGGAAACAAGAATCTTTTGAGTAGATTTCTATATGTACCAACAATCACCAAGAATCTGATGAGTGTTAGACAGATTTTGGAAAAGGTAGATTATTCACTTTTGAACTTGAGGATACAAGGAACATTGCACTTTATAGTTATAAAGATCAAACATTATCAGAGCTTGAAATTTGGAATAAGAGATTACGGCATGTTGGTGAAAGAACCTTGAAACAAATATGTAGAGACCAATGTGTGCTTGGGATACCTAACGTATCCAACCAACACATGATTTATAAATGTGGTGCTTGTCAGTTTGGAAAATTTCACAAGTTACCCTTCTCAAGGAAAGGCTACATACATGAGGACTACCTAGAACTTGTCCATACAGATGTATGGGGACCAAATAAGGATCCCTAGATCTCTGGATCAAGGTATTATGTATCTATCATTGATAATTATAGTAGGTGGAATTTATTGTACTTTATGAAGCACAAAGATGAAGTATTCAGTTGTATTAAAAAATATCTTGCACTTGTTGAGAACCAAATAGGGAGAAATCTAAAACGACTAAGTTCATATGGAGGAGGTGAGTACTTATCAAATGATTTTGATGCATTCTTGCAGGATAGAGGAATCAAAAGAGAAATCACAAAAAGGTATACCCCTGAGCAAAATGGGGTGGTAGAGAGGAGAAATAGATTAATTGTTGAAACACCTAGGTCAATGCTAAATGAAAAAAAAGTACCTAATTACTTGTGGGCAGAGAGTGTATCTACTGCCACTTATCTTGTAAACAGGTTTCCATCCAAATCTCTTGATGGAAGGACCCCATATGAAGCATGGCATGGTAGAAGACATTCACTTGATCATTGCAGGATCTTTGGATGTGTAGCTTATGTGCATATTCCTTCTCAAATAAGAGGTAAGCTAAACCCTAAGGCAGAGAAGTGCATCTTCATAGGGTATGATCTGAATCAGAAAGGATACAGGTTCTACAACCCTTCAAACAAAGGGTTCATGGTTAGTAGAGATGTTTTCTTTGATGAGAATGACTCTTGGTTTGATAGTGAATGCATGAAAGTAAAGCTACCTTATGACTTGGAAGAGGAGTTTCCAAGCCTCACTAAGGAGGAGCCTACTCAAAATGAAGACATACACTGAGATGATGAGGACATCATTAACCTAGAAGAGTTCAAAGCATGGAAGTCCAAAGGCAAAGTCAAGATGAAGAAGTTGGAGGATATACCTAAATCATCCAACCAAGCAATCAGAAGATCACAAAGGGAGAGCAAGAAGCCTATCAGATATGGGTATGACACTTCCTTAGCTACTAAGCATTCTGTTTACCTTTCAAAAGAATTGTCAATCGAAGAACCAACATCATATGAAGAAGCAAAGACCAAGGCAGAGTGGAAAGAAGATATGGATGAGAAAATTTAAGCACTCTAGGAGAGATACTTTGGAACTAGTACCAAAGAAGGAGTCTATGAAGGTAATTGGTTCTAGATGGATCTATGAGATCAAAAGGTCGCTTTCTAATGGATCAATAAGCAGGTACAAAGCCATACTTGTTGCAAAGGGTTTTGCACAAACCCAATGAATTGATTTTGAACAAACCTTCTCACATGTGGCCAAAATGCTAACCATCAGGGTATTGATAACTGTGGCTGCATCAAAATATTGGAACATGTATCAGCTGGATGTAAAAAATGCATTTCTTAATGGCTGGATTTCAGAGGAGGTGTACATATCTCAACCTCCTGGCTATGAGGAACCAAACAAGGCATTATATTATGTAAATTGAACAAAGCTCTTTACAGATTGAAGCAGGCACCTAGGGCATGGAACCATGGGTTGACTATATACCTTCAAGATCAAGGTTTTGTCATGAGTAAAGCACATAATTCTCTATTCATCAAGAGTAGTAACTCAGAGGTAATATACCTATGTGTATATGTTGATGATATCATACTCACACGTAATGATGCTAATGGCATCAAATAGATCAAGAACCAGATGATGAAGAAGTTCAAAATTAGTGACCTTGGATCACGAAAATATTTTCTTGGACTTTAGATAGTCTATATTAAGTTTAGAATTTACATTACTCAGAGAAAGTATATACACGATATGTTGAAGAAGTTTCATTTGCAGGATGCCAAAGTTGCAAGTACTCCAATGGAGGTAAACCTAAAATTAATGGCTTATGAATGTGATGTACTTGAGAACATTGCAGGTTACGAAAGCATAGTGGGAAGCTTGAACTATGTTACTTTGACAAGGATTGATATTGCTTATGGAGTAAGTGTTCTAAGTCAGTTTATGCAAAGCCTAGGGCACCTCCCTTGGAGGCTGCCAAAAGGATGTAGAAGTACCTTAAGGGTACTCAACATCATGGATTGTATTTCCCTTATACATCAGACTTGGACATCAAGATCTATTCAGATCTAGATTGGGCAGGATGCAAAGATGATAGGAGGAGCACCTCAGGGTATCTATCCTTTGCAGGTGATAAGCCTATATCATGCTCTTCAAAGAAACAACCTATTGTTGCTTTAGCTTCTACAGAGGCAGAGTATAGAGATTGGGCAATGCTACTCAGGAGGCCATATGAATCAGATTGTTGTATACAAAATTAGGTTTGTATACTACATCTCCAATGATTTTTGGAGACAATACCAGCTCACTACATATTGCAGCTAATCCTATTTATCATGCTAGGACCAACCACATAGAGGTCCACTATCATTATGTGAGAGAGAAGCTATTGAGCAAGGATATCTAGTTGGTATATGTATCAACTAATATGAAATGTTCAAACTTGTTGACGAAAGCTGTAGATGGTACAAAACTTTTGCATGTTTAAATCAATGATTAGATTGTAGGATATTCATGAAGAATGAAGCTGTTGGTGCAAAGTCCAAGCCCACACATTTGGCTTGAAGTTCATAAACACATGAAGCTCCATGGAAACCATTGCTAGAAGAACTTTATCCTTTTACATTTGTAAAAGTCATTTATTTTACTTGAAAGAATATTTGTAATCACCTACGAAAAACTCTTGGATTTTTTAGTTACAAAGTAATTACTCCATTGGGGGGATATTTCCTAGATTGAAGGACCATTTTAGAGAGAGCCAAAAAGTTCAATTTCAAGTTCAAATTTGAATGTAACATTTACATAAAGTGACAATAAAGTCGCATGCAGAAGAGTCACTTCGTGAGTTCTCCATAGTTAGTTTGTAAGAGTGTGAGACCTACATTGTAGCCTACACTACTCTCCATCATTAGGCTATGATTTTCAAGCCTATGATATTGTACAACATTGTTCATTAATACAATACATCTACATTGTTCATCTATGATCTCTCTGTTATATTCATTCATAGCTATCAACTTGTACTGCTCATATGTCAGTCAATTCTCCACCATTTCAATGATCTATAGCTTGTTGGAATTGGAATCAGCTCCAAATTATCTACATGCTCATAAATTGAAGGAAATACATTCAGCCAATATGGAGAAAAGCGCATTGAAGGACTCATTGGTCAAACTCTGCAGAGGTCCTAAAAAATCAAGGGTAATGATTCATCTGTTAAATTGATTGCTCTGTGTATAGTGCATCATTTTAAGTGATTTCACTTGGAATCATTAGCTTACTTAGTTAATTAGATACCTCTAAAAGGAAGTTTTCTAATTCCTATTGTAGTGGTTGCACTGAGCATAACAAGCAACGGGTGTACGATAAAAAATAGAAGGTTTTCATTGATCCTTCTATTTGGAAGTAGTCTGTTTTGATTCAATCCTTTTTTACACCACTTCCAAAGTACATAGGCACTTGTATAGTGTCTTTGGAAGGCTAAGAGGGCCCACATATTAACTCCGAAGCTACAAGGGGCTGGTACTAAGTTGGATTTGGCAGTACCTACTCATTTCCTGGAGTGTCCATCCATCTATCCCAGCAGTTAACCACCCAAGTGACCACCAAGAGTGAAGGCAAGAAAAGGAAGAAGAGAGAAGCCACATCAGATGAGGAAGAGCCTTTGTTTGAGGTCCTTGAAAACTTCAAGAAGTATGAGATAGACGATAGGAGAGTCAAGGAGGTATAGGCCTTCATGGGCCATTGTGGCTATTATCGCCGATTCATTCATACATATGCGATCATTGCAAAGCCTCTATAATCCCTTTTGACTCATTTTGAGTGGACTAAAGAATGTGCGGATTCCTTTAATGAGCTCAAAAGAAGACGAAAGAGAAGGATTAGGCATGGTATATGTTGTAAAAAAGTTTAGATACTATTTTCTTGCAAATAAGTTTAAATTTCTTACTAATCACCAAACTCTAGTGTACTTGGTAAACAAGCTATGCAATACAGGTAGATTAGTAAGATGATTCCTCTTACTAATGGAATATGACTTTGAGGTAGTGATGAGGAAAGGTAAGAATCACTTGAGAGCAGACCATGTCTCGAGGCTCACATCTGGAGAGGCCCCACAAGGAGTATCAAATGATCTTCCTCATGCTTACTTGTTTAAATTGGAAGTTGTACCGCAGTAGGCGTGATGACATTAGTGCCAGTATTGACATATGGGCCTAAACACCCACTAATAAACACTCATGAAAAAGGAGGTAGTAAGAGCCCAAAAGTACAATATCATGGCAAGAAGTATGTATAAGCATACAAATCAAGGAATATTAGCTTGTTGTGTGAAAGAAGAGGAGTACGTAAAATGGTTGCAGCACATGTGGGTGCATTAGAGCAACACTACTCAAGGCAAAGAACTTTATAGACACTAAGGAGACTTGGTGTGCACTGGCCGACTATGGAAGCTGATGTCCATAAGTTGTGTAACGAATGCCCAGTCTGTCATATTAGACCACCTGTGGAGCATGCTACACTATACCAAGTGTCTCGAATACCAGATTGGAGTGAACCATTCGTAGCCTTCCTAAGGATGAAAAACTTCCCTCAAGATATGACCCTAGCTAGGCAAAGAAGTTTAGAACAAGAAGCCCCAGATTATGCACTCATTGGTGATAATCTATACAAGCGTGGAAAAGATGGATATCTGAGACTATTTCCATGAGAGTGAATATCTTAAGATTTTGGAAATGGCTCACCAAGGTGTGGCAGGAGGACACTTTGGACCCAACCATGTGATTAAGGCAATCCTATTTGCAAGCTTGTGGTGGCCAACCCTTCACATGGATGCACATACCTATGTGAAGCGGTGTGACTTCTATGAGCAAACGCAATATCCCATACGTAAAGATGAGATTCCATTGAAACCTAGGATGGGTGGATGTGCATTCTCTAAGTGGGGAATAGACTTTGTAGGTCCTATTTGTTAAGAGAGATGGTGGGTGCATCCTCATATCCAGGAGTTTGTGCATATACAGTTCCTCAGAAATCCATCCATTCAAGAAAGCATTCTTTACATCAAGTTGATAGAGCTTCCAATTTCTAGATGCAGCAAGACTAATGAGAACCCTAATTGTAGGAATTTTTGCAACAGGAGAGAAAGTCTCCTCATAATCAATACCATGGGTTTGAGCAAACCCTTTAGCAACTAACCTTGCTTTGTGTCTATTTATACTTCCATCTGGATTCCTCTTGATTTTGTATATCCATCAAGATCCAATTACCTTCATAGATGGCTTGTTAGGTACAAGCTCCCAAGTGTCATTCTCCTTCAAGGCTTCCATTTCTTCATCCATTGCATCTCTCCAAGCTTTCTTGCTTTGTGCTTCTTCGAATTTGGTAGGCTCTTCATTGGTTGAATCTTTTGCAATGTAGATTGAGTGCTTGGTGACCAAAGAAGTATCATTACCAAACCTCTCAGGTTTCTTCTTCTCCCTTGAAGACCTTCTAAGTGGTTGATGTGAGCTCTTGGATCCATATGTAGCATCCTGCATCTTTGCTTTACCTTTGTTCTTCCATAACTTTAGCTTTTCCAAGTCTTCTGGGTCAATCTTCGAATCACTTTCTTCAATCTGCTTTGGCTCGTTTGGCTGAAGTGATGGAAAATCTTCATCCAAGTCATATGGTAGCTTCACTTTCCTGTCATCATGAAACCATGATTTGTTTTCATAAAAAATTACATCTCTACTCACAGAAAATCCTTTATTGGTTGGATTGTACAATCTATATCCTTTTTGGTTTTGGTCATAACCAATAAATACGCACTTCTCTGCCTTGGGATCCAATTTCTGTCTTACGTGAGAAGGAATGTGAGCATAGGCTAAGCATCCAAAGATTTTACAATGCTCTAGACTAGGTCTTCTTCCATTCCACACTTCATATGGAGTGGCTCCATCTAGTGTCTTATATGTAGACACAACCTCTGCCCATAGGTAGTTTGGAAATCCCTTTTCGTTGAGCATGGACCTTGCAGCTTCTACAATAGCTCTATTCCTCCTCTCTTCTACACCATTGAGTTCGGGTGTATACCTTGTAGTGACTTCCCTTTTAATGCCTCTTTCATGCAAGGAGACATCAAATTCAGAAGAGAAGTATTCTCCTCCACCATCTGATTTGAGTCTTTTCAAAGTCCTACCTGTTTGGTTTTCAACAAGAGCAATATACTTCTTACAGCAATTAAACACTTCATCCTTGTGCTTCATGAAAAACATAATGGTCCACCTGCTACAATCATCTATGAAAGACACATAATATCTTGAGCCTCATATAGATGGCTCGTTACTTGGACCCCACACATCCGTGTGCACTAGATCCAAAGGATTTTGATACATATATCCTTTTTTATTGAAAGGTTGTCTATGAGCCTTGCCGAGTTGACAAGCTTCACACTTATAAATCATGTGTTGCCTTGTGATATTAGGCAAACCAAGTACACTTTGGTCCCTTCAAATTTGTTTGAGTGTCCTCTCACCAATGTGAGCAAGCCTTTTGTGCCATATCTCCAACTCTGTTAGAGTTTGAGATCCATAGCTAAACAAAGCTATGTTCTTTGTATCTTCCACTTCAAAAGTGAAGAGCCTTCCTGTCTTTTCTCCTTTGGCAATCTTTTGAAAACCTTGCCTTGGGTCTTCATCATATGCTCGAAATCGGTTGAATCTAACATGCAATCCTTTTTCAACAATCTGTCCAACACTTATTAAATTTTTGGTAGTAGTAGCCACATACAAGACTTTGCTTAAGAGGTTCATAATCCCATTTGATGTCTTCACATTACCTATCTTCTCCACTGAGTGCTTTGTGTCATCTCCTGTATGTACTTCATGCTTGTTATGAGGATCTTCCAAATCAGAAAGTAAAGCCACATTTCCTGCTCCATGGTTTGAGCATCCCGAATCAATGTAAAATATGTGATCATCATCCTTACCCTTCTTCAATGATAGATTCATAATCAACAATGAATCTTCTTGACTTTGGTCCTCTACATAATTATTGTAATCTCTTCTTCCTCTATGGCCACTTTGATAGTTGTTGTTGTAATTGTTGTTGTAGTAGTTGTTGTTGTAGCCTCCAGTGTACCTGCCTCTATTTGATCCATAGCCACCTCTATTGAATCCTCTTCCTCTTGAGTTCCTCGGGTTCCTGAAAAATTCTTCAGTAGTAGGATTAGATAACTCACATATATTGCAAGGTTGAGATGATTGGAATCGCCGCCTCCCTTGCTTTCCACCTCTGCCTCTTCCTCTAGCCCTTCCTCTACCTGCAAAATTTTCTTGGAAAGAGCTACCTTCATCTTAATTCTTCTTATTCTTTGACTTGTCCTTGACCTTAGCTTTATCAGAATATAAGGCAAAAGTTTGATTACCTCTTGAGGACTCACCACCTTTGCTAATCTTTGCTTCATGAGTGAAGAGTTGGCCCATGAGTGTGTTGAGGTCGGGTACATGCATATCCATGTATAAATCCATGGATGTTGTGAATGAATCCCACTTGTCGTCTGTTTTGATTCCATTTATGATTTTTCTAATGATTTGATCCTCTTCAATTACCTCTCCAATGCTTCCAAGTTGGTCGGAAATCTCCTTCATCTTTGTGACATAATCAGTCACACTTTGCTTCGGGCTTTTCTTCATTGTTTTGAACTCCATCCACAATTGGTTCTTCCTTGCTTGAGTGTTGGAGGAGAAGAAAGAAGCAAGTGCATTCCAGGTCTCTCTTGATGTCTTGCATCCCTTGACATGAGGTAAAAGAAAATCAGAGATTGAGTTTAGAATATAGGACCTTGCAAGTGCATCCTTCGAACACCAGCTTGAAAGTCCTTCCACTTCTTCCTGTGATGGTTGCCCTTTGTTCCTCATGGTTGGCATTGCTTCATCTCCGGATATGAATCCATATAGATTCCTCCCTTGAAGGTAAGACTCCATCCTTGGAGACGATGCCGGGTAGTTCTTTTGATCCAATTTGTCAATTGTTGATGGAAATCCATCTCCCATGTTGCTTGACTATGGTCTGATACCACTGTGAAGAGAGATGGTGGATGCAATCCAAAGATGAGTTGGTGCTGCTACAACGAGCTTCACACCAGCCAACTGAGACTTCAGAGTTGATTAGTAGACCATTTGAGCTTCCTAAATCCACCAAAATATCAGCCAAGTACTTTGGAACATGTATCCCAAAAGTTTAAGTCAAGGCAGACAAGTTGCAAGATGACTAGCTCCCAAAAACTTGCTATTTTTGGCATACACCTCCTAGAAAAACTAAACAGTGCTCTCAACCTGGTAGGAATTAGATACATTCCTTTTGGGCATATCAAATAGACTTAGAAAGCTTCCTAATCCAAGTTAAAACACTTCAAATGAAGGACTGAGCATTGAGAACAAGATTCATCCATTTCTGGAACATGGCCACCATTCTCGGGGCTCTGCAGAGATAGACCAGTGAGCCGTAAAATGCAGATATCTCCAAAATGGTAAACTCAATGACCATGAAAATTGGTATGCCCAAACTAGACAGTACGAGCTACTCAACGCACATTAAACAGTGAAAAATACTGAGTAGAACTCGAGATATGACCTTCTAAAGTTACTACTCTAAGTGAGTATAGCAGAGAACAAAACAGAGAAGTAGATAATGACAAATGTATAGATTCACATATGATTACAACCACATTGGCATTGAATATTTTCACAATGGGAGTAGAAAGATAGAGCTATAGAGTAAGCTCTTCTACAAAATGACATGAAATGGTCACGTACAAGGCTTGCTAATCGCCTCTTCCTTCTTGCTCTTTTTATAGCTATTCTTGGAGGGAGTTTTGAATTGGAATTCAAATGGCTCCACCTAAAAGTGATCCCCAAAGTTAGGAGCTATTCCCTCAGCTCAAAAATTCGTGGTTTTAGGTAGTTAGAGCCACGACTTTGCTTTTACATCATGGATGAGGTAAGCCATCCTTTTCCTTTTTCTTTTTTCAATTACAAGAGATAAAATGTACTCTTTTACAAGAGGTGTTCACATTACACATGTGACTTACAAATGATCATTATATCAAGCATATCAAGCATATCAAGCATGTAGGCTTGGATAAAATGCACCAACACTATTAACCCTCTAGCTAAGAGTTCTCATGCTGAATACATTATTGTCGCTGCCACAAATTACCTCACCAAGTGGGTAGAAGTAAAAGCCACAACAAAGAACGATGCTCAAATTACATCTAAGTTTTTATTTGAGAACGTGTTCACTAGATATGGACTACGAATAGAGCTAGTAAGTGATAGAGGCACTCACTTCTTGAATGAAGTCATTGAAAATCTTCTCCAAGGTTTCTTGGTGATACACAAAAAGTCTACCCCCTATCATCCACAAGCTAATGGGCAAGCCGAAAGCATCAATAAGGTTCTATGCAATGTGCTAACCAAATTAGTGAGTAATAAACGCTATGATTGGGAAACCTACACCATACTGGTTGGGCATATATAGTTGCCTATAAAACGGTACTCCAAGCCACACCCTTTCAGATGGTATTTTCCAAAAATGTAGTGCTACCATTGAACTTCTTGATACCTATAGTGAAAGTAACACAGGAGCATGAATGGATAGGTCATGAACTTGCTTCTAGGATCTTTGATCTTGAACGGTTAGGTGACATGAGAGTGAGAGTAGTCGCAATAATTTATGCAGTTAACAAAAGACAAAAGGCATACTTCGATGCCCATGTGAAAGAGAAAGGCTTAAAAGCATGAGATTTAGTCCTGGTTTATACACTCAAGCAGCATGCCAAGAAGCTAGAAAAACATGGCTATGGACCAATGATAATCAACAAAATATATACAAGTGGAACATTCAAATTAGCCACATTAGAAGGAGATGTTCTACCCAACTACATTAGCAGGTGTAGAGTGAAACTATACCAAGAACCCCTCACTGAGGAGATGCTCACTAGACTTAACACTGCGAAGAAACTAAAGGAAGAAGAGAAACACATTAGAGAAGAGGCATGAGCTGAAGCTTTAGAATGGATTCGAAAGATGAAGCTTAGGAGGCAAGGAAGAGAAAACCAGAGGGTAGAAGTTGAGGACATACCTAGGTATCAAATGGCTATGTGTCAAATCTCTATTGAGAGTTCCTCACCAATTAGGGATAGAAGACCATTTGTCACGATAGAGTTAGGACACGAAGAGGATGCAAGGACTATGAGAGCCTTAATTGATTCTGGCTCTGCCATGAGTGCTATTAAGTTGACTTATTGTTAGGATATGCAATTGAATGTTAATCCTATTGAGGAATACCTTATAGGATTAGGTGGTGTGGAAACCCCTTGCTTAGGCAAGGTGGAACTTCCCATGTACCTTCAGGAGGTTCTTATGAAAGTAAAGGTACTAGTGTGCCAAGATTGTTGGTGCAAGACAATCAACAATTGAAGGTCTTTAAGTCCGCAGAAACTTCAGCAAAAATTTCCTTAAAAAAGGTCACCGGAAGATCACCGGAAGGTCACCGGAACAGTACCGGAAGGTCACAGAAAAGTCACCGGAATGTTACCGGAATTGATCAATTTTACAGTTTTCAGTTCATGAAGAGTTGTAAGATAAAAGGAGGAAGAAAAGAACAAATTTTGGAGCTTGGAAGAAGAACCGGAAAAAGTTGTACACATATGTACAGTAGTATAGTCCGCGTTATAAGCTTGTACAAATTTATCTATAAATACCTGGAAAATGTCGAGGCGCATAAGTAGAAGAGATGAAGAGAGGAGGAAAAGTATGAGAGGCATAGATGATAGAATGAGAGACAATAAGAAAGAATGAGAAGTTAGATGTCATTAGACATATGTAAAGTTAGTTGAGTTTTCCTCTCATCACTCAACTGTAACTTTCTGAGTAATTGAAGAAATACTGCGCCGAAATTTCTGTCTGTTCTTCGTCTGTGATAGATGATTTGTGAAATCCTTTTGAGGATATCTAAGTCTATAGTTAATCAATCTATAGCTTAAGTTTCAGAGTTTAATTGTAAACAGAAACCGAGAATTGTCAGTAGGAACATTCATATGTGTTGAGTGTTCAAAGTTTACTAAAACAGGCGCATTTCCAGTGATCAATGTTTTGATCATTTCTCAGTGCATACTTTAAAGTTTTGCATGAGTGAGAGCTTAATCTTTAATTTAGAAGATAAGCTATTCGTAACCAGAAGCATTTGCTTAAACGAGTTCTAATCAAGGAGAACCAAGTCTTAGAAGTTGCAGGTGTAAAATAAACTGTTCAGAATGACAGTTTCAGACATAGGTAACTTGTGAAGGTGATTTCTCAAGTTATACTAAACCTTTTGAAGAACTTTAACTTGAAGGAGGTGCGCAATCTCTAGGTGACACTCCATACAAAGTTTCATAAAAACCTTTACGTGTTTGATAGATTAATTTGAAGAAATTGTGCAGCAGAATTTTTGTGTTGTGAAGTTTTTGACTTACTCTTGGTATAGAGGTGCTCTAATCACAAGAGTAGGTTATTCTTTTGGAGATTAACACTCTCCATCAGTGGTATCAGAGCAGGAGACATCAAAATCAAAGAAAGGAGGAGCCCGATTGCTGCGGTTACAAAGAATTCAACAACTGAAGAACTAAAAGGTGAAAGTTTGAAAGCAAAGCTTGAAGAGGAGACCATACGACATCAAGAAAGACAAACGGAGTCTAATTTGAAGTAAAGGTACATATATTGTTTGTAAAGCTTGAAGATTTCAATACACAGGTGGACACAAGATGGGAGATTCTCTACAGATAGAGAAACTGGATAGAGAAAACTATCCTGCGTGGTCAATGAGGATGGAAGCTCATCTTATGAGCAAAGATTTGATAGCTTATATCACAGGAGAAGAAGAAAAGCCACAGTTCAGAGATCCTAGTGTTCCGACTAGGGAAGAGTTAGCAGATTTGAAAAACTGGATGAAGAAAGATGCTCAAGCTAGGAGCATTATCTATATGGCAGTCAATGATTACTTGTTACCTCATATTCGAGGTCTTGAAAGTGCAACTGACATTTGGAATGCTTTGGAGGAGCATTTCCAGAATACTACTAAGTCAAGGAAGGCATCCTTATGGGCAGAGTTTACAACCTTCAAGAAGAAGGCTTCTCAGTCCATTTCAGACTATGTGACAAGAATGAAAGATATTGCAGATGCTTTAGGAGCTGTTGATGAAGACATTGAGGAGGATAAATTGGTAAGGCAAATTCTTACAGGCTTAAGAGGTGATGACAAATGGAAGCCGTTCATTTTGTCTACAGAGTTATCACTTGATCATTTCACTCCTGATTTAAATCAGTTGCTAGGTCATATGCTAACATTTGAGAATGATGTTAAAGGAGATGGTGACAAGAGTGCAGGTCATGCGATGTACTCAAAAGATAAAAAGAAGAATAGCAAAGGAAAGCAACAAGCAAATGAAGATGAAGGAACAACTAGCCAAGCCAACTTCCTAAGAGGAAGAGGAGGTGGCAAAGGTAGAGGAAGAGGCAGAAACAACAAAGATGGAGGCAAAGCTTGCTGGATTTGTGGTAAGACAAATCATTTAGCTAATGATTGTTGGCACAATACTCAAAGTAATAATGGATATAGTCAAAGTTACAATGCAAGAGGAAGAGGTGGCAGAAATCAAAGAGGAAATTTCAGAGGCAGAGGTGGTAGGAGTTACTTTGGAAGAAATGCAGGCAGAGGATTCCAAAGTCAACAATATAACAATACCTACTACAATTACGCTTCAGAACAGAAGGAGGATTCAACATTGATATTGAATGCTACTTGTGAAAGGCAGAGTGAAGATCAAAGAGTCTTCTACATTGACTCAGGGTGTAGCAATCACCTGAGTGGAAACATATCACTGATGACTGATTTGGAGAATAAAGTTTCTAATCATGTTGTTCAAACAGGTGACAACACAAAGCATAAAGTGAAGTCGATTGGATCAGTGAAAGCCAAAGACGGTAGTACCTTATTGGGTAAGGTTCTGTATGTTCCTACAATTCCTAAGAATTTGATAAGTGTAGGACAAATTGTTGAAAAGGGATATGAAGTAAGATTCACTAATGAAGGAGTATATGTGGAAGATCCCAGTCAAGGGTATAAACAGATTGTTTCAGGAAAGAAAGAAGGAAGACTGTTTACACTGAAGATTCAAGGAAACATTGGTCAGGCCATGTTTACATATGAAGGACATAAAATTTCTGAGTTAGATCTTTGGCACAAGAGGCTTGGACATTTCAATGAAAGAGGTATTAAAGATATGGTTAACAATGGTTCAGTGCTTGGATTGCCTAATGTTGCAGGTCAACATATGACATACAAATGTGAGTCATGTCAATTAGGTAAAGCTCATAAGAATTCCTATTCCAAGCATGGTTTTATGTACTCAGAGAAGCTTGAGTTGGTACACACAGATGTGTGGGGACCATCAAAGGATTTCAGTATAAATGGGTCAAGATATTATGTGATTTATGTTGATGATGCTACTAGATGGATCACTATCTATGTGATCAAGGATAAGTCAGAAGTATTCAATACATTCAAACATTATCATGCGTATGCAGAAAGAACTACAGGTCATAAGTTGAAGAGACTAAGATCAGATGGAGGGGGAGAGTATTTCTCCAACGAATTCAGTGACTACTTATGGAATGCAGGTATAAAAAGGGAAGTTACTTGCAGATATTCTCCTCAACAAAATGGTGTAGCAGAAAGGAGGAATAGGACTCTTGTTGAGTTTGCAAGGTCCATGATGAATGAGAAAAATTGCCCTAATTATTTGTGGGCTGAAGCTGTAAATACAGCTACTTATTTGGTCAATAGGTTACCATGTAAAGCCTTGCAGGGTATGACACCATATGAAGCTTGTTGGGGTAAAAGACCTACCCTGGATCATTGCAGAGTATTTGGATGTGTGGCATATGCATATGTGCCATCACAATTAAGACACAAATTGGAACCTAAAGCTGAAAAATATGTTTTCATTGGTTATGATGACAGACAGATGGGATACAGGTTGTGGAATCCATCCACAAAACATTTTCTGGTATCGAAAGATGTTACGTTTGATGAGCAAAGTTCTTGGTATGCAGGAACAGTTAATAACAATACAGGTGATGAAGAAGAAGTGAGTCAGAAGAAAGGTAAATCAAAGGTTCAAATAATTGATGAAGAAGAAAATTATGAAGAGCAGGAAGAAGTTGAACAAAGGCCAAGATTTGATCCTGAGTGTGAAGAACCAGAAACCTCAAGGACTGGAGAACTCAGAAGGTCATCAAGAAATAGATGGCAACCTACAAGGTACAGTTATGATACTTCATTTTTGGCCACAAAAGATTATGCTTATATGATGAATACAGATGAAGACCCTTCTACATATGAAGAGGCAAAAGGTAAGGAAAAATGGAGAAAGCTATGCAAGAAGAACATGATGCATTGGTGGAAAATCAAACATGGGATTTAGTTCCTAAACCAAATAGCCAGAAGATTATTGGATGCAAGTGGGTCTACAAGACCAAGAGATTTGCAGATGGAAGTGTGTCTAGATACAAAGCTAGACTTGTTGTCAAAGGGTTTGCTCAAACATATGGGGTTGATTATGATGAGACTTATAGTCCAGTAGCAAAGATGACAACCATCAGAACACTCATAGCTGTTGCTGCGTGTAAAGGTTGGAAGTTATGTCAGTTAGATGTGAAAAATGCTTTTCTGAATGGTTATATTTCAGATGATGTGTTCATGGAGCAACCTCAAGGGTTCAGAGATAAAAGGTATCCAGATCATGTGTGCAAGCTCAAGAGAGCTTTGTATGGCTTGAAGCAGGCCCCAAGAGCGTGGAACTATAGACTTGTAAAGTTCTTGAAAGAACTTGGTTTTCAGGTGTCTGAAGCAGATAGTAGTCTGCTTATAAAAGCAAGTGATAATGGTTTTATATACATGTGCATATATGTTGATGATATAATTCTTACAGGAACAGAGGAGTCAGGAATACAAAGACTCAAGAAGCAAATGGAAAAGGAGTTCAAGATAAGTGACTTGGGAAACTTGTCTTACTTCTTGGGTATGGAGATCACATATACTCAGCATGGAGTATTCGTGACCCAAGAAAGATATTTGAGGAACTTGTTAATCAAGTTTAAAATGAATGATTGCCGGATAGCACCTACTCCAATGGAGGTGAATCACAAACTGAGTAAGTTTGGAGGTGAAGAATTCAAGGATGTGAGACAATATCAGAGTTTGGTTGGTAGTCTTATATATGCTACTTTAACCAGACCTGATTTATCATATGCAGTAGGAGTATTGTCTCAATTCATGCACTGTCCAAGGAAAGAACATTGGATTGCAGGACAAAGGGTGTTTGAGGTACATTAAGGGTACACTCAATGAAGGTTTGTATTATGGGTTTACCTCAGATACAAATATCAAAATATACAGTGATGCAGATTGGGCAGGTAATCCAGATGACAGAAGGTCAACCTATGGATACATGTGTTATGTGGGAGATAAGCTAATCTCATGGTGTTCCAAGAAGCAACATACAGTTGCTTTGTCTTCTACCGAAGCTGAGTACAAAGGCATGGTTGAAGCCGCAAAGGAAGTGATTTGGCTAAAGTCTTTAATGAAGAATTTTGACACTATACAGAGGACACCAATTATATTTCGAGATAATATGAGTTCATTATATTTAGCTGCTAATCCTGTTTTTCATGCCAGAACTAAACACATTGAGATTCAGTATCACTTTCTAAGAGAGAAGGTGATGGATAAAGAGATTGAAGTAATCCATACTTCAACAAAAGATCAGATAGCTGATATGCTTACAAAAAGTTTGGATGGACCTAAGTTACAAAGGTTTAAAGATATGGCAGGAATAAAGAAGACAGAGAAAACCTCAATTGATGATTGAGGGGGAGCTGTTGGTGCAAGACAATCAACAATTGAAGGTCTTTAAGTCCGCAGAAACTTCAGCAAAAATTTCCTTAAAAAAGGTCACCGGAAGATCACCGGAAGGTCACCGGAACAGTACCGGAAGGTCACAGAAAAGTCACCGGAATGTTACCGGAATTGATCAATTTTACAGTTTTCAATTCATGAAGAGTTGGAAGATAAAAGGAGGAAGAAAAGAACAAATTTTGGAGCTTGGAAGAAGAACCGGAAAAAGTTGTACACATATGTACAGTAGTATAGTCCGCGTTATAAGCTTGTACAAATTTATCTATAAATACCTGGAAAATGTCGAGGCGCATAAGTAGAAGAGATGAAGAGAGGAGGAAAAGTATGAGAGGCATAGATGATAGAATGAGAGACAATAAGAAAGAATGAGAAGTTAGATGTCATTAGACATATGTAAAGTTAGTTGAGTTTTCCTCTCATCACTCAACTGTAACTTTCTGAGTAATTGAAGAAATACTGCGCCGAAATTTCTGTGTGTTCTTCGTCTGTGATAGATGATTTGTGAAATCCTTTTGAGGATATCTAAGTCTATAGTTAATCAATCTATAGCTTAAGTTTCAGAGTTTAATTGTAAACAGAAACCGAGAATTGTCAGTAGGAACATTCATATGTGTTGAGTGTTCAAAGTTTACTAAAACAGGCGCATTTCCAGTGATCAATGTTTTGATCATTTCTCAGTGCATACTTTAAAGTTTTGCATGAGTGAGAGCTTAATCTTTAAGTTAGAAGATAAGCTATTTGTAACCAGAAGCATTTGCTTAAACGGGTTCTAATCAAGGAGAACCAAGTCTTAGAAGTTGCAGGTGTAAAATAAACTGTTCAGAATGACAGTTTCAGACATAGGTAACTTGTGAAGGTGATTTCTCAAGTTATACTAAACCTTTTGAAGAACTTTAACTTGAAGGAGGTGCGCAATCTCTAGGCGACACTCCATACAAAGTTTCATAAAAACCTTTACGTGTTTGATAGATTAATTTGAAGAAATTGTGCAGCAGAATTTTTGTGTTGTGAAGTTTTTGACTTACTCTTGGTATAGAGGTGCTCTAATCACAAGAGTAGGTTATTCTTTTGGAGATTAACACTCTCCATCAAAGATGAGGATCCCACAAAACCCCTCATCCTAGGATAGGATTTGATTTATAATAATGCAGTCAATCTCAACCTAAGAAGTGGACTTCTTCAAGTTTGGGTGCAACAACAATATTTAACTATCAAATTGACCATTGGAGCACTTAAGGAAGTAGGAAAGGCACCAACTCTTGGTCCCTCTAGGAGCACACTGATGGAAAATGATGCTTTTATTGTCCAACCCTAGGTGAGGTGGTGAGGTCAAAAAACCTCCACTCTAGGTGAGGTGGTGCAAGTGGAACTCCCTTCTTCTCTAATGGAAGTCTCGGACCCAAAACGTGAAGTCCAAGAGACCGGAATGAAGCAAAGAAGCAGTTGTCCTAAACCAGAGATCACCTCTGCCAAGGCATCTCGAGCATCGAAGCAGATATGGGTATGGAAGGGTGAACTTTTCCAAGCAACTTTGGCTGAAGCCTCAACTGAACCCTACTCTAGTGATCAGAGTAGGACGCCTAATAAAACATTTCTCCGACAATCATCCATGAAAATAATGTCTATCTAGGTACCGAAGAAATCGATGAAGGCCGATCCATAATCATGAAAATTTTGGGTGCCTAAGGCCTGCTTGTGGGCTCAAGTAGCCACCCATAAGCTTCACAAGACAAAGCTCCATTCACACACAATCACAAATGCATCAACAAGTACTAGTAGGATCACTTGTAAATGGGTCCCTAAAAAGCCTCATTTCCAAGTAGATACTCATCTAGCATCTTCCCTAGCCCACAAGCAGTCAACTTGTAAAGCCACACATTATGTTTGGCGACAGAAAGCTTGTAATAAACCCCGCGATACCCAATTTGTAAATTCATCTCCAGCTACTAACTACATCATCCTCCCACTACATGATTCAACTTAGCACATAGAACTCTTCATTCACTAACTACACACACGATCACTTAGCACCAAGTGACCCACTAACCTTATCACGATGGCTCATGTAAATGTTGTAACGGGGACAAATGGTCATATCTTGTCCACTACAATGTTAACATGTGCTTCTATATTCTAAGAGAATTAGCAAGCAAGGCAATAGCATGGCAGAATCAGCATGAACTAGTTCATAGGTAGGGTCAAGCACTCAAATAGTCGACATTGAAACCATCCCCATTGAGAAACAGCTACTAGAGAGATCCCAGGAACTCAGGATGGTTCACATACTTCTAGTTCAGGATCTTCCACAGGGGCACACCTCACAAAGTTGGCAAGCAAGCCCATTGGTCCAGTGATGTTGCAGGATCACTAGGAGATGGTACCTACTTCTAGGAGGCTAAAGTAGAATCTAATGGCAAGTGGGGAAGATACAACTTCTTCACTCGCGAGTTTAAAAGTACCAAAATATAGAAAATATGAGATCAGTATGGACTAAAGCCAGCTTGGATAGTTACTTTAGAGCTATGTTGCCCAAACCCGATTTTCTGCACTACTCATACATGATCAACACTCTCATGCCTAGCAGTTACAAGGGAGTAAATAGAACCTTTGTGCTTCCATCATTGACATGAGGACATGAATTAAAGAGGTTTACGATAACCACCAACTTAGTACGTGATGCCCAGAACATTAAGGGCATGCATATTCTGATAGAATGAAACCATGATTCCTAGACAAATGAATCACAAGGACCTCAACTTTGCCATGCTACCAAAGAAAATTTGGTTTAGTTTGTATTTTGCGGAAGCAGAGAGCCTCACCATCAATATGCCCCATTGGATCATCGACCAAATCCACCTCACGCATTAGCAGTGGAACAAGAAACAAAAGAATGTACTTCATGGATGTTGCGCTCTTACCAGGATCATTTATAGGTGTTTGGCTTACGATGTAACCATCCAACGAGCATTGGCATGGTCAAGAGTCCAAGAGTTCCAGAGAAGAGCATCAACTGGAGGCCCACCATCAAAGAAAATGAGGGGAACTATTCAGATACCCTATGCACAAGCAAGGGGTGCCACTCTCACAACAGAGGTGACACCACCTCAACATAGACATGTTCACCCATTCACTATTTGATTACGAAGGTAGAGTATAGAGGGACCAAACCGCATCTTCCCTCCTTCCTTCTGAATTGGAGTTTCCACAGGGCTATACTTTGGATGACTTAACGGATGAAGAGATCACCAGAATGATGAATGAAGCGAATCTCGAGATTGAGGAAGACCAGACCACAGTACAACACATGCCTACGAAGACTCCAACCCCTACTCAACCCAAAGTAGTAGATGTGGACGAAGAAGAAGAAGCGACCAATGAAGAAGAATCAGATGAAGAGCATGACCAAGAGAAGGAGGTAATTCGAGAGCTTGTTGGAGCACCTGCCTAGATGACACAAATCAGGAGACTATACGAGACCATGAAAAGAGTTCAGGAGCATCGCCAATTATCATTAGAGACAGGGAAACTACTGATGAGCCAAATGTTAGGAGAAGAAGGGGTAAATGAACAATTCATCAACTCTCTGAACCTTCAAGCTGACACACTTGGGTTTGATAAATCCATTCACTTAGCCATTACTCAGATTCATCACTTTGAACAACAAGTACCTACGTGCCCCTCTCGATCCAAAAAGTAGATTCCTATAGATGTTTCAGCACCGATTGGCACCACCAACACTGAAGAATACCACGAAGCACTCCTGTCCACACCCTTTAGACACTCACCTACAAACCCACTCCCTTCACCTAACACTACACAACAAACTCCTTCTCATGACACCACCACCATAATCACCACCACCACTAAAACCATTGTCAAAACCCTCTCGTCCTCATTATCACATCTAGAAACCACTGAAGTTGTAAACATGACTATGGGCTATCATCTTATTCTTGATGTTATAGGATTTCCCTTTCCCTCTGGCACTCAACTAGGATGGGCTGCCACACCCATGTTCACAATACTTTTCATGAACATCACATCCACCCCACCTACCATCCCTACATACATGGTAGCATGCACTTTTGATCGTATGGACACATCACCACCCACTGCACCACTCCCTCCACCCACATCACCTCTTATTTCCACTACATTCACCACCCCTCCTCTCATTCCCATTCCTCCTGCATCATCCACCTTCCCAACATCTATGCATGCAAATAATATTTTCTGTACGCTACATCAATGTATATATAAGTTGTAGAATGATTATCATACTTTAAAAGATCGTCACCGCGATATACTTGCAGAACAACAACAATTACAAGAGCAGCTGACAACCTTAGAAGAAGAGAACACAACACTCAATCAATGCTATACTACTCTAGAGCAAGCCCACCAAACCTTATTGGATAATCCTTGACAATCAGATTCTCAAGACATTCAAAAACTAGAAGTTTTCATTGAGGTTCATCAAGCCGATAATATCAGATTAGCTCGTAATCTAACATTACTACGGAAGAGAGATAGATCCAGAAAAGTTTAAAGCTATTCCTTCCGACACAATGAGAACCATCCTCGATATGTATGCTGATCTTCTTTAAGGACATGATGTTTGTAAAAAGAATGGGACACCCTTCACCGACAGTTAAGGGCACAAGAAGAGCAAAAGAAAGTCACAATTTCTATATCAACTATCGAAGAGGTGGATGGGCTCAAAGCACAAGTTGCAAAATTGTAGAGTAAATTACTTCAATATGAAAGACAACCCTCTCGTGTCATAGAACCGGAACCTAAAGTGTTGGTACCCATCAAAATGGAAGTGTCATATGAGGAACCTTATGTACCTCTGCCCATGACAGGATGTCAACAAACGGCTGAAGGATTAGATACTCTTAAATTCAAAGCCCCAAAATGGCTCTAGAAGCTAGAACGGACGGGAAACACACATGATGAAAGAGATGTGGTTCAAATCCAATCAATGTCAAAGATTGAGGAGACTGTCATCAAGTTAGAATACTTTAGATTTATGTCCCATCATCGATGGATAGGAACAATTTATGGCCAATATGTGCCATACTACATACTACTAGCGGACTACCAATGCTGAAATTCAATGACGTACTGGCAAGGTATCAACTTTTGATACTCAGTTTGATCTAGATGACATACCCGAGAGTGTTGCATGTGGATCCATTTACCAACCCACTTGTCGGCTACGTCTTCTTAAAACATATCCGAGGATGGTTTATACATAGAACAATATTCCACTCTTCATCAAATACAACCCATGTTACATTCCAGTACTTAGAAGACATAGGTGGCCTGAATTTGCAATCACTGCTAAGAATATAAAAGACTATGAGAAATGGCTTAACTATGTGTACATAGCACCGCCATAAGGACCTCCCATGGTAGCTTATATGATATCAACCATCCACTAGAGTACTAGACTACGAAACATACCTAATGTTATGGACCAAATGTGTATGGAGATATTTGAATTGATGTTGGTCACTTTCCAGACTTTCAAGAACATCAAAGATCCTCACTTCTTTGTAGACGGCTTCAATGCACGAAATCTAGATTTAGTGTACGACATGAGTACTTCCCCTTCCATTAATGTAATGTATGTATGGCACACAAGGATCAAGTACCTCCCAACCTGTTACAAACAGACCTTTGAGGAGATGTTCATTACAGGGTTCTAGGAGTACCACTTAGAAATATTCATTCCGAGACCCTCACATCTCGTACAACTATTCACTGTGGAGAGGACTTTACATTCTGATCAGTTGCACCTACCACATCCGGAAGTCCCTTGTCTAGTGGATTGGGATAAACTACTCACTGATCTTGCAAAAGGATTAAGGATTGAAGAACACCACCTCGCCTCAGATTTTGTCGAGTTCTATATCAAAAAGCACCTTCGACAAGGGTCTATTAGGGAGGCCAGATGCGAGAGAGGAGGAAGTGTTGGAAGTCAAGGGCTAACTCACCCCAAGGTGAAGAGATAGGAAGCAAAAGCCAACAAAGGAGCCAATGAAGAAAGGAGTAATGGAAATGTATGTCAAAATTCTCAAGAGAAACCTTTAAAATAGTGATTTTCATCACTAACACTCATTGTAAATACCATTTCCTATTTTTCTAGCTCCATTTTGTGCAAGCCAAGGAGTCCTTGAGCTTGAGGAGAAGTACCTACCTATCAATTTTCATATTTTTTAGACTCCATTTGAGCCTTGAACTAGGCCCTAAAACCTAGTTTTTAACTAGGCCGGACACTAGGCCTGAACAGGCCCAAAGCTAGTGAAAAACTATGAAAAGGACTAGAAGGCTCTTTTTTAGGGGAGCAAGTTAAAGAATGAACTAAATCGAAAGCAATTGTAATCTTTTTTTTGAGTAATCAAGGCTTCCATTGTGCCACTCTTTGTTCTACCTCTGTGCACGTGTGTATGTGTGTGAGTGCAGGTGAGTGTGCTTCTCTTCCACCACTTGTGCATCACTTGGTGGAGGTCTTCATACGATCCTGAGATCTTCTCGGATTGACAAGTAGAGGAGGTGATGCTTACGCTTGAGCTACATAGAGCCATTTGCGTTCTTTTTTATTTTGTATATCCACCTAGATCCAATTACCTTCATGCTTGACTTGTTTTGGAACTAGATTCCAAGTATGGTTTTCCTAGAGTGCTTCTACTTCTTCCTGCATGGCTTCTTTCTCCATTCTTTCTTCTTCCTAGCATCTTCAAATGAAGCAAGTTCTTTTGTCATAAAGTCTTTTGTGATGTACACAGAATGCTTGGTGACTAATGATGTATCATAGCCACACCTTATGGGCTTTTTGCTTTCTCTTTATGATCTCTTGAGTTATTGATTTGAGGACTCTTGTATGTCTTCTAATTGCTTGAGTTTGATCTTGCCTCTTCACTTCCAAGCCTTAAAGTCAATCTTCTCTTCATCCTCTGAGTTGATATCTTTTGCTAATTATTGATCTTCTTGAGTGAGGTTTGGAAAATCATTTTCTAAATAATATGGTAACTTGAATTTCTTGTAGTCATCTTTAAGCCATGAATTATTTTCATCAAACACTGCATCCCTACTGACTATGAATGCTTTGTTAGTGGGATTGTACAACCTATAGCCCTTTTAATTCTGATCATACCTAATGAATATACATTTGTTAGCTTTAGGATCAAGTTTCCCTCTAATTTGTGAAGGAATGTGTGCATAAGCAATGCAGCCAAATATTATGCAATGGTCCAATGAGGGTCTCCTGCCATTCCATGCTTCATAGGATGTTATAACATCCAATTATTTGGATGGAAGCCTATTGACCAACTAGGTGGCTATGGAAACAACCTCTACCATAGGTAATTAGGGAGCTTCTTCTCGTTCAACATAGACCTAGCAACTTCCATAGTTAACCTGTTCCTTCTCTTTGTCACTCCATTCAATTCAAGAGTATATCTTGTTGTTAGTTCTCTCTTTATGCCTCTTTCCTATCGAAATGAATGAAATTCATGTGAGAAATACTCACCACCTCCATCAGATTTGATCCTCTTCAAGCTCCTTCCTGTTTGGTTTTCAACTGGTGTGAAGTACTTTTTGAAACATGTAAATATCTCATCCTTATGCTTCATGAAATAAGGGATTGTCCATCTAGTGTAATCATCAATAAATGAAACATAGTACCTTGAACCTAAGATTGATGGATCTTTGCTAGAACCCTCACATTAGTATGTATCCCGTCCTCTTAAATGGTTGTCTGTGAGCTTTGCCAAATTGGCATGCTCCACATTTGTATATCATATGTTACTTGGTCACATTGGGAATCCCAAGCACACTTTGATCCCTACATATTTGCTTCAGAGTTGTTTCTCCTATGTGTCCTAGCCTTTTGTGCCATATTTCTAGCTTAGAAGGTTTGATCTCTATAATTGAATAGTGGTATGTTCCTTGTGTCTTTAATCTTAAATGTGAATAATCTACCAAAAATTGCACCTTTAGCAATCCTTTTGAAGCCTTGTTGAGGGTCTTCACATATACTCCATGCTTAGTGAATTTGACCTGTAAAAATTTCTCAAAAATTTGTCCAACACTAATTAGGTTTTTGGTTATAGTTGGCACATATAGAAATCTAGTAAAAAGGTTCATGCTACCATAAGATGTTTTGACATTTCCAATTTATTTGACTGAGTGTTTAGTATCATCACTTGTTTATACTCCATGCTTCCCTTTGGGTTCTTTAACATCAGATAATAAAGCTACATTTACAGCCACATGATTGGAACAAGCTCAATGAATATAGAAAAGAAGCTCATCATCTTTACCTTGCTTGGATTTCATGTTCATTATGAGTAGTGAATCTTCTTCGTCCACAATTTAGTTGTTGTAGTCCCTTCTTCCTCTAAAACTTCCTTGATAATTGTTTTTGTTGTAGCCTGGATTGCAGTTATGGTTGTAGTTGCCTCCACCATTGTTGTATCTGCCTTTGGATTGCTCATAGTTACCTCTATGGAAGCCTCTTCCCCTTTCATTCCTTGTATTCGTGAAGCATTCTTCTGTGGTGTGGTTGGTAAGAACACAAATGTTGCAAGGTGAATTACTGTAGGATCTCCCTTTGCCTTGCTTTCATCCTCTACCCCTTCCTCTAGCACCTCTTCCTTTGCTTGCATAATAAACTTGAGAGGTACTAGCCTCTTCTTCACTTTTCTTGTTTTTTACCTTTATCCTTAGCTTTATTCTTATCTGTATAAAAGGCAGAAGATTGGTTACCTCTAGAGTTGTCACCATTCTTGTTGAGCTTTGTCTCATGGGTGATCTGCCTTACTATGTGTTCTTCTTTTATCTCCTCTCGAATGCTTGCAAGCTGATCAACCACGTATTTCATATTGGTTACATAATCAGCCACTCCTTGCTTTGGTTGTTTATTTAGAGTTGTAAATTCCATCCATAACTGATTCTTCGTAGTTCTTGTATTTGAGGAGAAATATGATGAGAGTACTTCCCAAGTCTCTTGGGAGGTCTTTCAATTCCTAATATGTGGTAACACGAAATCTGAGATTGAGTTTAGTAGATAAGACCTGGCAAGAGCATCCTTTGCACACCATGTCATCAACCTTTCCTGATCTTCCCTTGTAGGTTGATGCTTGCTCCTGAAGATTGGCATTTCTTCATCTCCTGAGATGTATCGATTTAGACTTCTCCCTTGAAGGTAGGCTTACATTCTTAGTGACCATGCTGAGTAGTTCTTTCTGTCCAATTTTTCAATGAAGGATGGAAATCCATCTCCCATGTTTCTTGTTGTTGCTTTGATACCACTATTGGAGGAGATGGTGGATAGTCTTTAGAGATGAAGTGGTGTTGTTGGATCCTACTTCAAACCTGCTTTGAATGATTGTTGGAGAGTATAGTGGACCTCTTTAGCTAGCTAATGATCATAAATAATCATATATGTTTCTTGGAATATGATCCACTAACCAATGGATCAAAACAGATAGGTAGGAGTTGAGCCAAGAACAAATAGCTTGCTATTTTTGTTTCTACACGTGTTCAATGTTTTAAACAGTTCTCTTAGCACAAATAGCGATTGGCTTAATTCCTTTTGTGAAACTCTGATTACTTTAGTAAGATATCAATAATGAACGAATTCATTAAAAATCATAGACTACACACACAGAAAGATGTTTAGCAAATCATAAGACCATCCCGACAATTTCGAGGCTCAATAGTTAACAGACCAGATGCTAATGAAACTTTGTAGTCATGCACTAGATAGATGCTGAATCTACTATGCTTTAAATCATGAGTCAAAAGTTAAGTATGTATATGATTATAGGCTGAATTTCCACCAGCTCTGCCATATCTTATGGTTGTGTAGAACCTATCCCATGATGGTGGTAGAGTGTGAAAAAAAATAGAACTCGTTTTATCTCATCATTATGGATTGCCATCTTTTAAGCTTGTAATTAAGAAAAGAGTGAACAAATAAAATTCAAATGATCAGCATTACTCTTATGACTTCATGCCCAAATCATAGAGCTTCCTCATCAAACAGGAAGCATTCTCTTTTTCATAGTCTTGCCAAGCATCTTAAAAACCTCATCTACCATGTAAGAGTCTAGAACATTCAAATACGGGCTATCTACAACGTGTAAATGTATGGTAGAAATGGCCATGTGATCAAGCTCCTCCCAATCATCATCATCATTGATAATAACATGTTGATTTGTAGTACCCTCAATCAACTTCCACTACCTTTCTTAATCAGGACATCATTAATCTTATTCTTTCATGAAGATAACTTGAAGCGATCAAACTTGTTAGACCTTGATCCACTATATGTGGCACAAACCTTGCATGCCAAGGTGAGAAACTACTAATTGCAATATTAATGAAAGTAGAAAAGGACAAGCATCAGTAAGAACTTGAAAAGATATGGCCAAGTATCAAATTTAGATAAAACCTGGAAAAAGTTTCCCCTAAAAATGAGGATATGACCAATAACTAACAATGAGAAAGTATTAAGCTAATTTTGCAATTTGATATGCTCACATGAAGCTCGGGGCAAGGACAACCTATGTATGGTTGAAAATGGAAATATCTAAGAAGTTATCCAAAGTCTTCTTTGAAAATAGAGACTATGAGCATGAAACCTTTATCAATGATTTGATCAAACTAACATAAAAACTACATGCGTGCATCACTAGATGACTCTTTACTACTCAATATTGAATATATCAAAGTAACAAAAAAAGCCAACTATTCTTTTTGGGCACCTATACGTTCATGAGCATACATCAACTATGGTGAGGATAGGGTATGTCTTCCACTTGCATAATCTAATTAGAGATCCATACATGAGGCTGTCTGTGAGTTCATGGAAACTTCACCATGATCATTTTTAACACGTGAAATCTTTATGCAAAACTTAACTGACATGCCATATCACATACAGATGCATTGATGGTGTCAACAAAGAAACATTAAGACATACATACTATTGGAAACTTCACCATGATCATTTTTAACACGTGAAATCTTTATGAAAATCTTAACTGACATGCCATATCACATATGCATGCATTGATGGTGTCCACGGAGAAATACACACACACACACACAGAGGCATACATATTGTGTGATGTATGCCTCTCTGTAATGAGCAAGTATAAGTGACTTGAGGAAGATAAATATTAGTTAAATAATAGCCTTACACAATGCTCAATGCACTCCTTCAAAACAAACAGACAATAGTCGATGAGTTATAGACAAGTGATGGTTGCTACCACCACAACTGAGACTTATACTTGCTCAATGTATATGTGAAATGCGCAAGTATAAGTGACCTAAAGAAGATAAAGATTAGTTAAATAATAGCCTTACACAATGCTCAATGCACTCCTTCAAAACAAACAGACAATAGTCGATGAGCTATAGACAAGTGATGGTTGCGACCACCACAACTGAGACCTCTTCAAGAAATGTATAAGGATATTGATATGGCTAAAGAAACCCCAATGCATAAAAATCTCAATAGAAAAAGTAGAAAAGACATCTTGCTTGAGTTTATTGAACTTGTGCAAAGAGAACTATGCATGAAAGGCTTCAAAAAGGCTACGACAATCATTCAAAGAACTACTTCAAAGAAACTATTCGAGCGAAGAAAAAACCCTTGAAGACTCAAATTATGTGCAAATTAATGCCAATTTTAGTCTTTCCACCTCCTCAATCACCACACAGGTGTAGCTTAATGGAAAGAGATTGTGAGTTAGGCAACCTTTGAGCAAAACTAGGTTAAACATTCTAGCTGCAGAAATTCAAACTGATGATAACTTGTGCATCCATAGTTTCAAGTTGCAAAGGTGTTGTGAAAGTTGTAGGTTCTGGGCCTCTGCTACATTTCCATTTGCAAAACTACTATGATACTAGTTAAGGGGAGCTTACCAACTCATTGCAACAAGACTTATCTGTTAGGATAACTTTGCAACAACTCTCTATACTTGTCTGTGGAGACCTGTAAAAACAACATAGAAAATCAGAGAGTTTGAATTTTGTGTATTTGAGTTTCATAAATGGGTGCTTTCAATACAATTTGTAGTTTATCAAGCCACTATATGTTATGTTAGGACTATATGTTAAGCTAGACGAAACATATACAGGTGTGTTTGGTGTCCATTTGACGTATCACATAGACACTCACGATAACGAATGTAACAAAAGCTAACATACGATTGTCCAACACTCATTGGTCATCATAATCCAATTTGCTTCGATTTTCTCTTTTGTAATCGAATCATTTGTTGTGATAGCTTTCGAGATGTTTTCCATTGTGAAATCCTTCGACTAAGGTTTCTTATATTTTGAAGTCTTCTCTTGGTCAATGGGCTTTCCATATTTTCAAGCTGAGGAATTATATAGTACCTGCCAGCCTGCCATCTCCAATCCTTACTAAAACGATGCTCTAACTTCAGCTGTTCCAAGCTCCAAAGAGTAATCGTTATCTGTAATCCTTTTCAGTTACTTTCCATGGCGAAAAGAGAAGAGTACTTCGGTGTACAGCCGTCCGTTCGCAATTTGTTGAAACCGAAATCCATGGCACATTTAGCATTCGCAGAACCGCCATTATCTTCATCGCTGAGACATGGGAAGCTCCCCCGTTAAACCTGTGAAGCCGGAAGAGGAGGACGTAGCTCGATGAACGAATTGTGATCTAACAGGTTTGCAAGGAGCGGAAAAGATGGAACGGTTTTTGGAGCCGGACACTGACAAATCGCATGCGCAGTGCGAATTCCAGCAAGCTGCACTCCCCGACACAGGAGACACACAGAGGGACAGATGAAGGACGTGCTTGCTCATAGATGCGCCTGCAAATAGCCACGACCCCCAATACCTTTGCTACTGCCGCACTCGAATAGCAGGACGAAACCTTTGCGTCAGAGCCTCGTGCGCCGTGTGCGGCACATATGTTCTGTTGAGTTCGAGGGGCGCTTCCTACCATTACTAACTTCCATGGCTGTAGCTGTACGTCTGACGTCGTTGACTTTTCAGTGTTAGCAATCGAGGTACGTCAGCATCTTATTACAATTAGTGCATGTCGTTGTCGTGCATTTTTGCAGAAGGACGTTCTGCGTCATACGAATTGTAAAGCAATAACATCATTTTCCCACCCGTGAAGCTCAAGAAATCGGGATTCAAGTTTGCATTGACGGCTTTTACTCACGTCCTAGCTTTCTTCCTTTTTTTTTTTAAATAAAGGAAGTTCAGCCTTAGCCTAATCTCCCGGACTTTAATTATAATAAAGAAAAAAAGTTACAAGTGAATGGGACTAGTGCCCATGGGACCCCCCAAATCCCACAATGAAGTGAGGAGTATAGCAAGCTACAGGGCATTACAGATCAGGTGGATAAAGTTATCATCACCCTCATGTGGGACCCATTTGGGTTTCAACTTGTTGTTTTCGAGGAGATAAATACAGTGATGTCTAAACGGTGGCGATCTCTTCACTCGGGAGATTCTTTTACCTAGGAGAAACAAGGATTTCTCGATCGACCATTCCTTAGGAGTTTGGCCAAAATTGACAGCACATCGCTCCCTCCAAATCTTCTAGAGAGTCTCACCTCTGATGGCATTCCATAGCCTCGATGAGCAGCCGATCGCCTCACCCAACATCATTTGTTGCCAGTTGATTTGGTTCGTGAGTCTCAATACTCGGGTCACGTGATGCCAGATAACACGGGACTTGGGGCAGTCGAAGAACAGGTGAGCTAAATCTTTGATGCACCGATGGCAACGCTTGCACCATGGCGGCACACCACAGATTTTGTTAGCCCTTGCATTGGTCTAGATACCTTTATGCAAGATCTGCCACATGAGAACAAACTTTTTGACCTCAATTAGGGGGTTCCAAATAGACATGAATTTTAGCTCCCACCGAAGTTTGGTCCAAGAGAGGCACCATCTCTTGTTAAGGGTGTGGTGAACATCTAAATCCTCTTTGAAGTTGGGGATTCTCGATATCTTCTTACCATTGCTCCATTTGAGGCCCTCCAAGCAAGGAAGATCCAGATCGCAGAGAAGGCGGGTAGTTGAGCGGTCCCATGCTAAACACCTGCTTTGAAGAAGAGTCCATTCCTCAAAGGTAACTCTAAGTCTCGGATCCAATTCTTCGAACCTAATCCACTGGATGGTCTCTTGTTTCCAGAGTTGTTTCCACTGTTTGAACCCCTTGTTCCATAACCGCCTTGCAATTTGGAGGTTCCAAGACTCCACCCCCCAAATGCCACTGATCGGGAACCAAATAGAGTCATTTTGTCTTATGCCAGCCGCCCACTTCCACTCATTACTGATTCTGATGAACTGTTTGTCCTTGTTCCAATTCTTCCATAAGGAACACACGAGGCTAGAGCCTTTAGGGAAGACCAGGTGGGGGGAGAACAAAAGCGTGAGAATCCCTATGTCCTTCCAACTAGGGTGGCCAACTAAGGTAAGGTCTTTCGTGTTTGTGAAGATCAATTTAGCCCAAGAGGAATCCCTATTGCTCCAAGCCTTGATAAGCTACTTTGCCGCCAACTTGTCAGCCAACCCAACAATATCCAAAATTCCCAAGCCCCGTGAGTCTTTAGGGCTAATGCAAGTTTCCCATTTGATTTTGGGAATCCCCCTCCTGTTGGGGTCCCCAATCCAAAGGAAGTTTCTGCAGATTCTTTCCACTTTGGCCAAGTCTTTCTCCTTAGGCCTCCAACACGAGATAAAGTAGATAATTGTAGACATCATAAATGTGTTAACAACCATAGCACGCCCTGCCAGGTTGACTTGCATACCTTTCCAATGATTCATCTTCCTATCCAGCTTGGATAGCACCCAGTTCCTGCGTTGGTCCATTGAGATGTCGAATCCCATCGGAATGCCAAGGAGATGGAAGACTTGACTGCTAGGGATAACTTGACACCCCTGATCCACCAACAATTGGGGAGTATGTCCGCTGATTGCTCTAAAAGCAGTTTTAGCATGGTTGATTTTTGAGCCTGATGCCACACAAAAGGTGTGGAGGCACCACCAAAACACCTCAATGTCGTTTATATCGTTATGCACAAAGGCATTCATGTCATCAGCAAAAAGTCTCACAATCATTTGGCCGTGATTTAGAGGTAAGGAAAGACCCTTGAGATTGCCAGCGTCCATGTGATGCTTTAATAGGCAGTTGAGTCCATTCGAGGCGATAACAAATAGTAATGGAGCCAGAGGGCAGCCTTGCCTAATTGATCTTTTTCAACGAATGGGCTCACAGAGCTTACCGTTGATGTTTATTCTAGTTGAAGCATTTCCAAGAAGAGTGGAAACCATCTTCGTGAACTTTTGGCTGCATCCAAGGTCTTTCAATGATTGAAGAATAAAGTCCCATTCCAATCTGTCATACGCTTTGTCGAAGTCGATCTTAATGAATACGAGATCTTGAGCAGACTCCTCATCAAAAGCAAGGCCTTCCCAAATATCGGTAATTGCTTCGAGTATAGATCTACCTTTGATAAAACCTTTCTGGTGCTCGCACAGCCATGACTTTAAATGACAAGAGATTCTGTTGGCGATAACTTTTGCAATTATCTTGTATCCTGTTTGGAGCATCGTAATCAGACGCCAGTTTTTAATTTTGTTCTTATCTCCCTGTTTGTGGATTAACTAGATGACGCCATTATTCAAGCACTCAGGGAGGGCACCGAATGAGAGAGCCTCTTGCCACACGAGGCACAGTGGGGTGGCCACCTGATGTTTGAAGGACTTGAAAAACTCATTGGTAAGACCATCCGGACCCGGACTTTTCCCATTGGGAAGGGCATCAATAACCTCGATAATTTCATTCTCAGAGATGTTAGCATCCAGTAGAGCAATCAAGTTCTGTGGGATTCTGGTTGGAGCAACCCTTGAGATGGTTGCCATGGAGTCGCGCCTATGGGGGGAAAGAGGAGTTGAGACCCCGAGAAGATTGGTAAAGTGCTCGACGATGATAGATCTATTCTCCACTTCCGTGCAACATTCAGTTCCATTATTATCGACCAGTAGGGGGATGGATTCCCTAGTTTGTTTCCTTTTGAGGATGTTACACATCTCTTTCGTTGGTTTGTCGGCCTTCCCTGCCCACCAATCTTTGAAGAAAATTTGAAGATTTCTCCTTTGAACCTCCTCCTCTAATCTTAGTCTTCCCCTGATTTTCAAAAGACCTTGTTGGCAATGTAACTTACCTTTGTTCACCTCTTCTTCAAGCCATGAGAGCCTCCGGTACACCGTTTCTCTTCTTTTTTTTCGGATTTCTCTTACAGCCTTTTGAGTCCTGATTAGAATTTTTCGAGTCCTTTCTACCGTGCTTCTCCAATACTTAGCCGGTTCATTACAGTAAGCAAAGGCTTCCATCCACACCTCAGAAATTTCTTGGTGGACAGAGGGGAGGGAAAACGATTTCTGACAAGCATGAAACCAAGGAGCTTTCTGGAACATGGGAATCGGTTTGAAAGACAGAGTAATCGAATAGTGGTATGAGATAGTCAGGTCCATGTGTTGGAAAATCGAAGGAATACCCCACTCAAGGATGGTGTTCTGATCAATGTAGCATCTATCAAGTCTTGCTTTCCTCAAAGAGTCCCCCGATTGGAGATTTGACCAGGAGAACCCCTTCATGTCTTTCACCTCGACCAGGTCGAGATGGAGCTTGATTTTATCCCATATCTCTTTCTCCTGATCGTCAATAATTTTTCCTTTGTTGTTCCATCGGTCCTCAAGAAACTCAACCATGTTGAAGTCCCCACAAATCAGAACATTGTGTGAAAGGGAGTCGAGGGAAGCCCAAGTATCCATTCTATCTGCTTCGCCATTAAGGGCATAAATTGAGACCACAGTGAACTGGAAAGGGAACCCGAAACAGGCTGCAATCCAACGATGATTCCGACCTTCAAAACTTGAGGTCACATTGCAAGACAACGAGTGACTAATGCCGATAGAAGCACCCCCCGTCCCTCTAGGGTGAGAAGTGGAGAACCAAAGGTGGTTTGGAGAAATGCATTTAAGCCGTTTCTGGAGATCCTCTCCATCGATTTTAATCTCTTGTAAGCAAATAAAGTCAGGGGTGAAGCACTTGTCTTTGAACCACTGGCCAAGAATCGAAGCTCTTGAAGGGTCAGACAGACCCCTGACGTTTAGAGATATGAATTTCATTAATGATGGTTGCCCTCTTTGAGGGGAGGGACCCGATCTTTTTTCTTCTTGTGGTCTTCTTTTTTCCTCCCTACTTCTTGACTTAGGATCCTACTCTTGAGAGGGCTCTTCCAAGGCATGCCGGAATGTTGTTTTCCTTTAAGTTTTGACTTTTATTGCGGTAACCTTGGAAAGCATATCAGGAGGGTAGGACCAAGAGAGGAGCTTTCGTTGTCTGGGTTGTCTTCATTGCTGGTAGTGAAGCCTTCCTCTTTACTCGTGGTATAACCTTCTTGGTTGTCTTCTTTGCTGGTAGAGCACCCAAGGGTATTATCAGTAGGGTCTTCTTCAAAGTGGTTGTCCCCTGGGAAGTCGACCTCATTAATCTCTTTTTCTAGGTTACAATATATGTTATTCGAGGGGGCAACTGTCGTAGTATTCCTTGCTATTGATCTTCGAGGGCTAACTTTCCTCCTGCATCTCACTTCAGTGAATCCTTCTGAATCCGTCTCAGCAACACGAGTTCCCTCTTCTTCCTCCATTGGAGGGGGATGATCCCGAGTGTCATCTTGGGGGAGAGGGTCTAGGGTCCCATCTGGTTAAAGCTTGTTTTTATTGGTACTTTTCTTCAAGGGGCAGTCTTTGATCCTATGACCTTGATGCCCGCACCAATTGCTCAGCTTTCTTCCTTTTCCTGACGATTACTGTTATTACATTTATGAAAGAAAAGTAAACAAAAGTACAAGAAAAGTTAGGAAGAAGTGCGAAGACGGTTAATAAACTTTCCCTATTCTTTTTGTTTAAAGAGGAAGTCTCTCGAACATAAGGGGAAAAAGTGAGCTTTGCACGAGCTTTGTAAGGATGTTTAATTTTCAAGGATTAAAATTAAGAACATAAAGATTAAGGGAACAAACAATCTCAATGGTACCGAAGGAGAGAGCCTCTCCTTCGGTGCCCTCCCTGAGTGTCTTAATAATGGTGTCATCAAATTAATTCACAAAAGGGGAGATAAGAACAAAATTGAAAACTGGCGGCCGATTACCATGCTCCAAACTGGATACAAGATAATTGCCAAAGTAATCACCAACATAATCACTTGTCATTTAAAGGCATGGCTTGGTGAGGACCAGAAAGGTTTTATCAAAGGTAGATCTATACTTGAAGAAATTGTCGATATTTGGGAAGGCCTAGTGTTTGCTGAGTCTGCACAAGATCTAGTATTCATTAAGATCAACTTCGACAAAGCATATGACAAAATGGAATGGGACTTTATTCTTCAATCACTGAAAGATCTTTGATTCAGCCAAAAGTTCAAGAAGATGGTTTCCACTCTACTTGGAAATGCTTCAACGAGAATAAATATCAAAGGTAAGCTCTCGAAACCCATATGTTTAAAAAGATCTATCAAGCAAGGCTTCCCATTAGCTCCACTACTCTTTGCTATCGCCTCAGATGGCCTCAGTCGCCTATTTAAGCATCACGTGGAGGCTGGAAATCTCAAGGGTCTTTCCCCACCTCTTGATCATGGCCAAATGACTACGAGACTCTTTGTCAATGACATGGATGCCTTTGTTCTTAATGATATCAACTGCATTAAGGTGTTTTGGAGTTGTCTCGATACCTTTTGTGTGGCATCAGGTTCAAAAATCAACCATGCTAAAATTGCTTTTAGAGCAATCCATGGTCCTCCATCTCAACTGTTGATTCATCAGGGGTGTCAAGTTATCCCTAATGGTCAAGTCTTCTATCTCCTCGGTATTCCGATGGGCTTCAACATCTCGATGGACCAACGGTGGAACTGGGTGCTATCCAAATTGAATAGCAAACTAAATCATTGGAAAGGTATGCAAGTTAACTTGGTAGTCTGTGCAATGGTAGTAAACACTTTTATGCTTTCTACGACTATTTACTATATCTCGTGTTGGAGACCTAAGGAGAAAGGATTGGCCAAAGTGGAAAGGATCTGTAGAAACTTCCTATAGACTGGGGACACCAATAGAAGGGGAATTTCTAAAATCAAATGGGAAACTTGTATTAGCCCGAAAGACTTGGGGGGCCTAGGTATTTTGGATATCGCTGGGTTGGCTGACAAGTTGGCGGCAAAGTGGTTTATCAAGGCTTGGAGAAATAGAGAGTCCTCTTGAGCTAAATTGATCTTCAGAAATTTGAAAAACCTTACCTTAGTTGGTCTTCCCGATTGGAAGGACATTGGGATCCTCATGCTTTTGTTCTCCCCCCACCCGGTGTCCCCTAAAGGCTATAGCCTTGTGTGCTCCTTATGAAAGAGTTGCAGCAGAGCCAAACAATTCATCAGAATGAGTGATGAGTGGAAGTGGGTTGCTCGGATTAGACAAAATGACTCTATCTGGTTCTCGATCAGCGGCATAAGGGGGGTGGAGTCTTGGAACCTCCAAACGGCTAAGCGCCTATGGATCAAGGGGTTCAAACAGTGGAAACAACTTTGGAATCAAGAGACCGGCTAGTGGATCAGGTTTGAAGACTTAGAACCGAGACATAGAGTTTTCCTCGAGGAATGGACTCTACTTCAAAATAGGTGTTTAGCGTGAGACCACTTAACTACCCGCCTTCTCGGCGGACATGATCTTCCTTGCCTAGAGGGCCTCGAATGGAGCAATGGTAAGAGCCTAACCAGAATTCCCAACTTGAAGGGAAACTTAGATGGTCATCACACTCTTAACAAGGTGTGGTGCCTTTCTTGGACCAAACTTCGATGGGAACTTAAGTTCATGTCTATCTGGCACCCCCATATTGAGATCAAGAAGTCTGTTCTCATGTGGCAAATCTTGCATAAGGGTATCTAGCACAATGCAAGGGCCAACAAAATTTATGGTGTGCCTCCATGATGGAAGCGATGCCATCGATGCATCGAAGACCTTCCTCACCTCTTCTTCGATTGCCCCAAGTCCCGAGTTATCTGGCATCACGTGACATGGGTTTTGAGACTCTCAAACCAAATCAATTGGCAACAGGCGCTATTGGATGAGGCGGTTGGCTACTCATCAAGGCTGTGGAATGCCATCAGGGGTGAGACTCTTTGGAAGATTTGGAGGGAGCGATGTGCTGTCAACTTTGGCCAAACCCCAAAGGAATGGTCCATTGAGAAATCCTTGTTTCTTCTGGGTAAAAGAATCTCCCGAGATAAACAATGATCAATACTAGGTATCATTCCATTCCAAGCCTAATATGATCTCATGACATCCAGTGCCTTACATGGAAGCCTATTAACTAGATGTGTAGCTACTGATATTACCTCTACTCACAAGTAGTTGGGTAGTCTTATTTCCCCTAATTTCTATATTGTTTCTCTGTCCCACTCCATTTCGCTAAGGAATATATCTTGTGGCATTTTCTTATTTGATCCCTTTCTCTTGGAGATAGGAATGGAAATCATGGAAGAAATATTCTCCCCCTCCATCTCACCTTAGTCTCTTTAGGATTTTAACTATTTGGTTTTTGACAAGAGTGAGATATTCCATCTACTACATCATCTATGAATGACCCATAATACCTTGATCTAGAGATTGTTGAAGGATCCTTCCTTGGTCCTCATAGATCTATGTGGAACAAGTCCAATAAGTCTCCATGAATGTAGACTTTCTTGGTAAAGGGTTTCCTATATGACTTTGATATGTTTGGGAGAACAAGTACACCTCATCCTTATTGATCTGTTTGAGAGCTCTTTCACCTATGTGAGCTAATCTCTTGTGCAAAATCTCTAACTTTGATAGATTTTGGGTGCCATAGTTGGACAATGCAATGTTCTTGGTGTCTTGGAGTTCAAGGGTGAACAATCTACTTGATATTTCTCCTTCCGCTATCTTCTTGAATCCCTGATGTGGGTCTTCAAATAATGCTACATGCTTCGGGAATCTAAATTGAAATCAGTTCTCAACAATATTTCCTACACTGATGAAGTTCTTTGTAATAGTAGGTACATAGAGTATCCTCCTTAGTAAGTTCATGTTACCATCTCGAGTCTTCATGTCATTACCTATCTTATCAACTGGATGCTTTGTGTCATCTTGAGTTTGGACTTCATGCCTATTTCTTGGATCCTCTAAATCTGAGAGTAGAGCTACATTCCCTGACACATGATTTGAGCATCCAAAGTCTATATAAAACACATGTTCATCTGCTCTACCTTCATTCATAGTCTTGTTCATGAGAAGACGTGAGTCTTGTTGAACTTTATCATTTAGATAGTTGTTGTAGTTTCTCCTTCCTTTGTATCAACCTTGATAGCTATTGTTGTATGAGTTTTTATCCTATCGAGAGGAGTTGTTGAATCTTACAATTGAGCTTCCACAACTACTTGTATTGGATCCTATTCCTCTCTGGTTCCTTGCATTCCTAAAACAATTTTCTATAATATGATTGAATATAACCACATATGGTACATCACGATGGGCCTTGAGTTGTTCCCCTACCTTGTCTACCTCCTCTAGCTCTTCCTCTCCAACCTCTATCTCTATGTGCAAAGTTGAGTTGAGAGGTACTTCCTTCATCATTAGACTTCTTACCCTTTCCTTTTTTATCTTATCTTTTATTTATATTTCTATAAAGAGTTGAGAATTCATTACCTTTTCCGTTGTCTCAATTATTCGTAATCTTTGCTTCATGTGAGAAAATTTGTCCCATAGGATGTTGAAATCAGGAACTTCCATGTCCATGTAAAGGTCCATGTTGTGGTGAAGGCTTCCCATTTGTCATCAACCTTGATACCATTGATGACTTGCTTTACTCTTTGTTCTTCATCAGTGATTCCTATAATGCTCCCAAGATAGTCTACAATGTCCCTCATATTGGTTACAAAATGAGTCGTATTTTGCTTGGGAATCCTCTTGAGTGTTGTAAACTTCATCCATAACTTATTCTTCCTTGTCTTGGTGCTTGATGAGAAGAATGCTTCAAGAGCATTCCATGTTTCTTGAGATGTCTTATGATTCCTAATGTGTGGAAGTAAGAAATCATAGATAGAGTTGAGAATGTGTGACCTTGCCAAATCATCCTCTGATCACCATGCAATATTAACCTTCCTTGCTCCTCTTGTATTGGTTAACCCTTACTTCTAAGTATCAGCATCATCTTATCTTCATATATGTAACCATAAAGACTCCTTCCTTTTAGATAAGCCTCCATTCTAAGGGACCATGTAGAGTAACTACCGCAATCTAACTATCAATAGATGAGGGGAATCCATCGTGCATAATGCTTATTCACTCTGATACCACCATGAAGAGGGGTAATGGAATATATGCAGAGATGAGTGGGTATTGCAACAAACCTTCTCTACACTAGTGGATGTGACTTTAGGGATGCCTAATTTACATCTGTAGCATTTCATGAATGCATAAAGAGTCACCAAGTCCTTTGGAGAATCATTGTCAAATGATTTCTCAAAATGAATGACTTCCTCTTCAAAAGAGATGAAGAAACCTTCTATTTTATGAACTAAATGTCACAAAAAAATGCTGAAAGCTAAGAATCTAGTGTGAATTGACTAGAGAGATTATGCACAAGTCTAATTGAAGTTTAAAGCTAACTAAAGCAAGTTATTTGATAACTTTTAGTTGAGCCATAAAGATATAAATGAATCTAACAAGTGTCGGGGGTCACATTGAGTTTTCAAGAGCAACATGATGTTCATACATAATACACTTCAAACGTTCATATCTTGAGATCTACTAATCCAATGACATTGAAAGTTTACATGTAAGTACAAAAGACTACTATCTAACTGATAAAAGTGGAAATGTATTAATTGCTTACCGACACATAGAGAAATTCATCGGAGAAGTTCACTATGTACCTCAAGGTACTCTAGTAGCATACAAAGAATGAGTACTCAATGTAGATGAATCAAAATGTGTATGATATTGAGCATATGATATATGCGAGATATAGAGAACTACTTTTACTTATAGTGAGTACATTGTAGGCTCAAACTTGCAGTCCAAATCTCTAAGAAGTAGCTCAATATATATTGTGACTTGAAGAAGATGTATTTATATATATTGTGACTTGAAGAAGATGTATTTATAGATAGATTTGAATTTAAATGAGATTGATTCTTCACCTAAAAGTGATCCTAGATTTTTGGGATGATATGAAGTTGATTCTCACTTGAAACATTTCTGGAATTAGTTTCCTATCATCACAAGATTCCATTTTTTTTGGTCTTTTACAATTAAGTGATATAAGTCCAAGGAGAATCTTTGAACTTTTACAAGCATAAGTTCTGATGTGTTATGTGATGAAATGTGGGAGTAATCCAAGACGTTTAGCAAAGCTCATAGGCTTGCTAATTCCACCAACAATTTTGCCTCTTCAATATTGACTTTATTATCATGTAGGATTGCATTGTACATGGAAGATTTATAAACTTAGTTAAAACTTCCATAGGTTGAGACGTTTCCTTGCCACTTGGTAGTTGGCTTAGCCACATACACTCAACATTCATTGTGAGAGATTTCTTATACTCAAGTTGACAACTAGAAGTGGCCGTAGTAAGTTTCTTATTGCTTAACCAAGATATGCATGAACTACCAAGCCTGAATCAAAAACTATCTATGGACACATGATTTGCATAGGAAGTAGATGAGTCTGTGCCAAAAAAAAAAACATGTAAATCTGGTATTAATGATCCCCCCTTTGAATAAAATAATACAAGTGGTTTGGTACCACTCAAGTACTAAAGATGAGTTTAATGGCTTCTACATCCTTGATATTTGAGCAATGCATAAACCCACTCATCTTAGAGACAAGAAAATGAATATCATGCCATCTTATGCATAAGTAGATCCAACATCCACCAACTTCTTGATAGATAATATCAAATACATCTCCAATGCCATGATGACTCAACTATAAACCTCTCTCCATGGGAGTGGCAATTGGTTTGCAATTTTCAAGACCAAAACACTAAAATAATGTATCGATTTGTTTTTATTGACACAAAGATATTCCCCCATCTACTTGTATAAACTAAGTGCCCAGATAATAATGAAAAACCCCAAATATAAAATCTCAAAAGAAGGATCGAAATATGGCTGAAATTTAGAAATATGCTTCTCATTAGGAACAATGAGCAACATACCATCATGATTTACATGAATGATCACAAACATGTCATCTACATGCTAAACATTTAAGGTGCTTTTAGTTGGATTGTTCTCAAATCCGTGTTCTAGCATGTACACATGTATTTTTCTCATACCAAATAGGATGTGCTTGCTTCAAACCATATTATGCCTTTTTCAACTTGAAGACTTTATTTTCATGCTCTTTTTGCACAAAAGCACGAGGATAAGATACATAAACTTCTTCATGAGAATCACCATTCACAAATGTAGTTTTACTATCGAAGTGATGTTTATTTTGACCATGATGAGCTCCATGTGCATAGAAGCTACGAATAATAGTCATTCAACACATGGGAGCAAAATTATCATCAAAATCAATGGATTTCTATTGCGCATAACATTGATAACAAGCCTAGCCTTATGCATATCAATGGTTCCATCAAGCTTACATTTCAGCTTTTATATCCATTGAGTGCCAATGATCTCTTTGCATTGGGGCAAATCACATAAAGAAAAAGTACCATTCTTGAAAATAAAATCATATTTTGATCACACAATAGCCATCTAATGTTTTGAATTCTATGCTTCATCAAAAGAAACATGCTCATTCTCGTTGCAAATACTAGAGACAACCATTTCATAACAATGTAATGCAAAGAAAGCACTATGTGGACCTAAAAAAGTATGATATGAAAAAGGTCCATCTAATTTGCTATCTCTAGAAGTCTACATCAGCCATTTAGGAATAGTTTAGGCCTTTTCTGTGTTAGCCCTCACATCAACAAGTGCATCATGTAAATTTTCATCATAAGTGGAATTCTCTATATTTGCATTTGAAACATGTAAGGGCTGATAAATTGCCTCAATAGGATCAGCTTTTGTTTTTCAACCTATAAAAAGAGGTTTCAAAGTTTCATACACGTCCATTGAGATAATTGATGTCTCCTTAGTACATAAAAGTAAGACCTCAATTTCGTCTTCCAAAAAACAATCTCACCACGAATGAGAATGGGTTTAATCTATGGATAATGAGATGATAGCCTTTGCTTTCAAAATTGTACCTAACAAAAAACACATTTCATGGCCTTATCATCCCTTTCTTTGCATTTTTACGGTAGTAATGCACATGCCAAACAACCAAAAACACACAAAATAAAAATAGATGTCTTGCAATCTTTCCAAGCCTCATATGCATTTATAGAATAAAATCCTTAATTGGGACACTTGTTAAGTTCATATGTTGCACACATAACAACCTCAAGCCACAAGCTATGTGGTAAAGTCCATCTTTTGACCATACACCTTGCCATTTCCATGAGACACTTGTTTTTCCTTTTAGGAACTCCATTTTCTTTACGCGTATATGACATTATATAGTTATGTTTAGTCCCATGGTCGGCCAGAAAATGCATTGAATTTAGACGACATATATTCCCCCCAATCAAAATGAAGAGTGCCCATATCACATGATGAAAGATTTTCGGCCATAACCAAAAACTCTTTAAAACATATAAACAGCTTGGATTTTTTTAATTAATATACCCATGCATGCTCGGAATATTCATCAATGAAAGTCATGAAGTATAGGTAATTCCCAAAAGAAGGTATTTGCATAGGTCCACAAACATCACTATGAACAAGTTGTAATTTATGTGCAACTCTAATTCACCCATCTTTTGGGAAGGAAGAACACTCCGCTTGACCCAAAATATAGCCTCCACAAACATGTCTAGAGTGTGGCTCATGTTTTGGTAAAAAAGGATACCATTTCATATTGCTACAAGTGAAGAAAACTAGCAAATTGAAACGACTAGAGCATGAATGCCAAATCCATCAATCTGAAATACCTTGAGAATCATGAATTGCACATGCTAAATGATTCTTAGATATTACATAATCTATGAGCTTATACAACCCATGAAATAAAATGCTGGAAGTGATGATAACATCACCAACTCGAAGATGATGAACTATACATTTTTCATTAATAAAGTTCATAACCAATCCAATCTTGGCTAGTGTTTAAACTGATAACACGTGTTTTTTGATCCCAAGCATATACAATTCATCTAAGAATATGAAAGACCTACCATCTATAATAGTAAGAATGATCTTTACAACTCCCATGATAGGATAATAGGAGTTTTAATCACATGTGATAGTATCCCCTATAGGAGTAGGATCAAGAAGAAACTACATTTCTAGGCCATATTTTTGGTTGCACCACTACCAATGTACTATACTTTTGAGTTAACTACAAACATACACTATTCATGAGAAGATGGCTCATAGCTTCTAACCATAGTAAATGACTTTTTTTCATTCTCAACAAGATAACAACACTCTATTCTAGGTGTAGAGGTGGATCTACAATAACCATTCCATCTTTGTATCCAATTCAGGACAACTCTTTATGACTGTTAGGGGAGCGCTAGACTACGCCTTTTGACTAGACTAGAAATGGTTTCAGAGATATTGTTTTGATTACAAGATCACCAACGTGGGGAAAATAATACAAAGAATATGAAATTGATACAAGAATTCCCACAACCCCGGACTAATAGGTATGGATAACTCAATTAGAGATGATATAGGAAACCCCAAAACGTGCAACCGTAGGTATGAAGTAAGATATCTAAATTACAAGAAATCTCTTGATGGATATTAATTAGATACAAGAAATAACTTGAAAAGATCTTGTACTAGGAGACCGCAAGAGGACAAGAATAGATGTCCAAGAACTAGACTAATGAAGACAAGAACAAGGATTGTGACAAGAACTAGAACTCGAACTTTGAAAATGCTTAGTTGTAATCATGACTCCTTGAGCTCCCAAGATGGGCATTGGGAAGAGTGAGCAGATATGCAGCCAACTCCTCCTTATATAGGTTTTCAAGTGCGTTTCATTGATGGTGGTTATGAATTGATGATGTCATGAATGATGTCCTAAATTCAAAACAAGACCTTAGAATGTGACAATCTAGCACGTGATGGAAGCACTCGATTCTCAAAATTCCGAATGGACCAAGAGACCTGCAAAGTGACATGAAATCTAAGATTTAAGATGGTTTCCTTTTTGTCCATGACATCACCTCCCCCTCAAGTGACACGTTCCACGAGGAGAGGCAATGATCTCTAGCTTGGTTTTCATTGGATTCTTCCTATAGAGCTCATGAATTTTATTTTTTTCCTCTCTAAATATAATTTTTTAGGATCCTAAGTATGATCACTAACATTATACCCTTTCTAGTGAATAAATTATTCCAATCTTCCTCGAGAGATTCTTGAATCTAAGGCATGATCATTCTCAAATTCTTGATGATCTTCAATCTTGATAGGTGATGAAGTATTGGGTCTCACTTGAGCTTCCTTAATTTCTTCACAACATAGATTCTTTGAGATTCTATTGGTATATTAAGGTGTTTCTTAGATCCTTCATGGAGAGCCTTTTCAACTAGTTGTCTTGCAATAAAACAAAGATTAACTCATCATAGCTTCACGCATTTGTATTGTCTTTCATCATCATTTGAGGAGTAGAAGACAACCTCACTAGGAATCTAGAAACCAATCAAGAGCAGTCTCCATAAGTGGAATATCTAGCAAAATTCATTAGTAGAAATCATTTTGCTCTTTAAAAGCTTGGACGTTTATCACAAAATTGTCCATTGACTCCTCTTTTTTCATATGATCACTCTCCAACTATTTTTGGAGGTAAAAAACACGAGCCTTGTTTCTTGCTTGGGATAATGTTGAAAGAGTATTCCAAGCATCTTTTTCTCTCGTGCTAGAGTGAATGTGAGGGATAATGGCATGTTTGATAGACACATCTATCAATGCATGTGATTGTGCAACTCTACCACCCCATCAAAGTTTCTCTAAGGTACGTGGAAGATGGACCACAACATCACCAAGAAATTCAAGATCATCATCTTCAACATCTGCATCACCTTCAATCACTCTATTTGTAATTGTAGTAGGAAATTTTTTCACACTTTACACACCATTCCATAACCCTTTTGGTGAGAATACATGAAGCATCATGCCCTATAACGATCTTGAATCACAATTGTATAATCCCATGAATACAAGGACACTTCCAATACAAAAAGTAGACATTACAATAAATGGAATGATCCCAAATGGATTGGAGTCATTTGCAAAATTAAATACGGGATAATAACTTATCTTCATGAACTCGATGTTTCTATGTAAAATCAATACCTTCTCGATGAACCGTTAGCCTTCCCACCACCCTGGAGCACTCTCAATATCATTTACACTCAAAATCTCTACGTCATTCTCACTCACAATCTCAATCACGCAATTAGATATTGACAATCACAATCTCAATCACACTCTCACGCTCAACATTAATCACATGGGTAATTCTTCTTTATGGAAAGACTCTTGCAAAGAAACCTTGTCTCAATCTCGTTCTCATCATCTTCGATATTCAATTTCTCGTAACTATCATCGTCTTCAGAAACAGCTCATCTTGGCACGATCATTGTTAATGAAAAGAGAACATTCTTCATGAAACATCGTGCGCAATGATGAAATTTTCTTCTTCTGAATTAATCGAGAATGTGTTTGATCAAATAAAATAATTCTAAAGAAAAAACATTTTTAAATATTTCTATTTTATTTAGTGCAAATATGTTAAAAAAACAGAATATAAGAGAGAAACGAAAAAGAAAACTTCACAAGTACATTCTAGAAAAGGAAGGCCAAAATTTACGAACTCCTCCTTTTCCTTCCCATGTGCAAATACTTTGGAGATGCTAGCATGTTTTATGGAAACAGTCGAACTTCTTCTATGTCAGCTAAGCCCAATGTCTTTTTATTAGCATCATAGATGCTATTTTCATTGATGTATATGGACATTCTCTATAAACGTATACGACAATTCTCATTAGTTTAGCTAAATCCGCATTTCCCTTTGATTTGTTTACTGCATGCATTGGAACTGATTCATTTTTAGTCTAGTACTATATCACAAAGAAGAAATTTAGAAATCAAGATCATAAGAAGAAAATAAAATACACAACACACGGGAGAAAGAGAACTTCTTTGTTCACCCAAGTGAAGGCTTCAACAAATTTTTCTTTGTTCTGATCTTGCACTTTGAGCACCGAAAATCGTATGTGTTCATTAGTCCTCTTACAGACTTCACCCATTCTCCACTTGAAGTAATTGGAAACAGTGTCTTTGTCGTTTATGAACTTTGTCACCAGTTGCCTTTACTTTTATTATGAGTGTTTCGCATAATTCACTACCAATATCATAACTTCACTTTGAAGCTTTTTTAATGAAGCCGTACATGACATAGCTTTTGATATTAAATAGTCACTCCTGTGTGTCTGTGAGCATATTTGTATGTGCAGGAAATGAATGTACATGCAGACAGAAAAACAAGATACAAATAGACAACGATATTATTTTGATATACGAATTTCCTCACCAATAAATAAAAACTTTCATATCAGTTATTGCACAAATCTAATCAATTCGGTCAACTCCCTTTTGTTGGGCGGTAAAATCCAGACGAGTGCAATCTTATCAATGTCATTCGATGATAAGACAACAAATAAAGCAAAGGCCTATAAGTATGTCTACCCAAAGTGCAATAAAGCAAAAGCTACAGAATACTACGACAGTTGCCCCCTCGAATAACATATACTGTAACCTAGAAAAAGAGATTAATGAGGTCGACTTCCCAGGGGACAACCTCTTTGAAGAAGACCCCACTGATAATACCCTTGGGTGCTCTACCAGCAAAGAAGATAACCAAGAAGGTTACACCACGAGTAAAGAGGAAGGCTTCACTACCAGCAATGAAGACAACCCAGAGAGCGAAAGCTCCACTCTTGGTCCTACCCTCCCGGTATGCTTTCCAAGATTACCGCAACAAAAGTCAAAGCTTAAAGGAAAACAACCTTCCGGCATGCCTTGGAAGAGCCCCCTCAAGAGTAGGATCCTAAGTCAAGAAGTAGGGAGGAAAAAAGAAGACCACAAGAAGAAAAAAGATCGGGTCCCTCCCCTCAAAGAGGGCACCCATCATTAATGAAATTCACATCTCTAAACGTCAGGGGTCTGTCTGACCCGTCCAGAGCTTCGATTCTTGGCCAGTGGTTCAAAGACAAGTGCTTCACCCCTGACTTTATTTGCTTACAAGAGATTAAAATGGACGGAGAGGACCTACAGAAACGGCTTAAATGCATTTCTCCGAACCACCTTTGGTTCTCCACTTCTCACCCTAGAGGGACGGGGGGTGCTTCTATCGGCATTAGTCACTCCTTGTCTGGCAATGTGACCTCAACTTTTGAAGGTCCGAATCATCGTTGGATTGCTGCCTCTTTCGGGTTTCCTTTCCAGTTCACTGTGGTCTCAATTTATGCCCCTAATGGTGAAGCAGATAGAATGGATACTTGGGCTTCCCTCGACTCCCTTTCACACAATGTTCTGATTTGTGGGGACTTCAACATGGTTGAGTTTCCTAAGGACCGTGGAATAACAAAGGAAAAATTATTGACGGTCAGGAGAAAGAGATATGGGATAAAATCAAGCTCCATCTCGACCTGGTCGAGGTGAAAGACAGGAAGGGGTTCTCCTGGTCTAATCTCCAGCCGGGGGACTCTTTGAGGAAAGCAAGACTTGATAGATGCTACATCGATCAGAACACCATCCTTCAGTGGGGTATTCCTTCGATTTCCCAACACATGGACCTGACTATCTCAGACCACTATCCGATTACTCTGTCTTTCAAACCGATTCCCATGCTCCAGAAAGCTCCTTGGTTTCATGCTTGTCAGACATCATTTTCCCTCCCCTCTGTCCACCAAGAAATTTCTGAGGTGTGGACGGAAGCCTTTGCTTACTGTAATGAACCGGCTAAGTGTTGGAGAAGCGCAGTAGAAAGGACTCGAAAAATTCTAATCAGGACTCAAAAGGCTATAAGAGGAATTCGAAAAAAAAGAAGAGAAACGGTGTACCGGAGGCTCTCACGGCTTGAAGAAGAGGTGAACAAAGGTAAGTTACATTGCCAACAGGGTCTTTTGAAAATCAGGGGAAGACTAAGATTAGAGGAGGAGGTCCAAAGGAAAAATCTTCAAATTTTCTTCAAAGATTGGTGGGCAGGGAAGGCCGACAAACCAACGAAAGAGATGTGTAACATCCTCAAAAGGAAACAAGCTAGGGAATCCATCCCCCTAATGGTCGATAACAATGGAACTGAATGTTGCACGGAAGTGGAGAATAGAGCTATCATCGTCGAACACTTTACCAATCTTCTCGGGGTCTCGACTCCTCTTTCCCCCCATAGGCACAACTCCATGGCAACCATCTCAAGGGTTGCTCAAACCAGAATCCCACAGAACTTGATTGCTGTACTGGATGCTAACATCTCCGAGAATGAAATTATCGAGGTTATTGATGCCCTTCCCAATGGGAAAAGTCCCGGTCCGGATGGCCTTACCAATGAGTTTTTCAAGTCCTTCAAACATCAGGTGGCCACCCCACTGTTGGAGCAAACCAATCACAAATTGGTGATTATACAGATCTTGGAGAATGCTTATGGTCAGAATGAAGCAAAGAAAGACACTTGTAAAGTGAAGAAGAATTCAGGATGATGTCTTGTACACATATGTACATATAAGTGAAGAATCTTGTAAGCTAAATATAGTTAAACCCTTAGGATGATAAGGAGTAGAGTCATAGACGCGAGATGAGTCTAAAGTCGTGTATATATAGGATAATTATGACAAGAAATGTATGAGAGAAAGTAATAGAGTCATTTTGTAGATGACAATTTTCAGGAAGATGTGTAGAGAGTTTTTTCTCAGAAAATAGTGACGGGTTTTTCTCTGAGTGCTCTCTGTCTGATCACGTGGATCAGAAATCCTTTTGTACACATCTAATTGAGAAGCTAATGAAGCTATGTCTAGAGTTTCAGAATCTAATTCCTCTCCTACTGTGAGAATGATCATTAGGAACATTCATATGTAGAATGTGAGAACTGAAGCCTGAAAGTAGCGCACTTTTCCGTCTCAGTATTTTGATCAGATCTGAGTGAATACTGTAAAGTTTTTGATGAGTGAGAACTTAAAATTTAAGTTAGAAGATAAGGAAGCTATGGCTAAAAGCATTTAGCAAAACGGGTTTCAGATTGGGAGAAATCAAGTTAAGAAGTTGGCTGTGTCGAAGGCGCAACTTTTGAGAGTCATTTTCTGACATGTATTTGATCTTAATGATCAAATTAAACTTTTGATGATTAGTTTTGAGAACTAATGGCTAGTATGATTGCGCAAAGGTATTGCTAATACTTGTGCATCATTTACTTGAAGAAATTTGAAGATTTGTGCAGGTAAAGAAGTTGATATCTGAAGCAGACTTTCTGAAGTTGACACTTCTTCACTCAGAGAAGTGTTGCTTGAAGTTTTGGTAAAGAAGAACATTGTTTGTGTAAAGTTTGGTTTATAACTGACATAGAAGTGTTCTTAAGTCAGTATAGATCAAACCTCTGGAGATTAAGAGGTCTCCAACAGTGGTATCAGAGCTAAAGGTGAAGTAGAAGAGAAGAAAAGATAATTGAAGTTCCGACTGGTGCAGATATTGAAGATCTTCCAAATCAAAGGAGGACAAGGACAAATTATTGAAGATAACTTGCAGAAGTTCATAGTACAAGTTCGAAAGAATCAAGAAGGATAAAAGCTTATATCAAAGGTACACTTTCTCCTCATAAACCATAGTAATTGCAGATACAGAAAATCAAGGATGGGAGAAAGCTTGCAGATTGATAAGCTAGATAGGGAGAACTATCCAGCATGGTCCATGAGGATGGAAGCACACCTCATGAGCAAAGATCTTATATCATTTATTACAGGAGATGAAGAAAAACCTGAATTTGCAGATCCTAGTATTCCTACTAGGGAAGAGCTTGCAATGTTGAAGACTTGGATGAGAAAGGATGCTCAAGCAAGGAGTATCATCTACATGGCTGTAAATGATTACCTTCTACCTCACATCAGAGGTTTGGAAAGTGCTACAGATGTTTGGAATGCCTTGGAAGAGCATTTCCAAAATACAACTAAGTCAAGGAAGTCCTCACTATGGGCTGAGTTCACAACCTTCAAGAAGAAGAGCTCACAATCAATTTCAGATTATGTGGCAAGGATGAAGGATATTGCAGATAGCTTGGGAGCAGTGGATGAAGACATTGAAGAGGAAAAGTTGGTAAGACAAATACTTACAGGTCTGAGAGGAGATGAGAAGTGGAAGCCTTTTATATTGTCCATAGAGTTGTCACTTGATCACTTTACTCCTGACCTTAATCAATTGCTAGGACACATGCTAACCTTTGAGCAGGATCTTAAAGGAGACAATGATAGAAGTACAAGTCAAGCTATGTACTCCAAGGACAAGAAAAAGAATGGCAAGGGAAAGCAATCAAATGATGATGAAGGGAATTCAAATCAAGCTAACTTTACAAAAGGGAAGATGAACTTCAGAGGTAAAGGAAGAGGAGGTAAGAATAAAGATAATGCTAAAGCTTGTTGGATTTGTGGCAGAACAAATCATTTGGCAAATGATTGTTGGTATAACAATCAAAATGGTGGTATCAATAATCAGAATTATAATCAAAGAAGTAGAGGAGGCAGAAACCAAAGAGGCAATTTCAGAGGAAGAGGTGGTAGGACATCATATGGTAGAGGAGGTGGAAGAAACTTTCAATCTCAGTCCTACAACAACAATTATTACAATTATGCATCAGATCAGAAGGATGACATGACTCTTATCTTGAATGCAACTCATGAATCAATGGGAGAAGATCAAAGAGTGTTTTATATTGACTCAGGGTGCAGCAACCATCTGAGTGGGAATCTATCCTTGATGACTGATATGGAAGCAAGGGTGAATGGACATACAGTTCAAACAGGTGACAATACCAAACATAAAGTGGAGAGCATTGGATCAGTGAAGACAAAGAGTGGAAGTACACTTCTGAGCAAGGTACTTTATGTTCCTACTATTCCTAAAAATTTGATAAGTGTAGGGCAAATTGTGGAGAAAGGATATGAGGTAAGATTCACAAATGATGGTGTCTATGTACAAGATCCAAATCAGGGATATAGAAACATAATTGCAGGGAAAAAGGAAGGAAGATTGTTCACTCTCAAAGTCCAAGGTAATGTGGGACATGCATTATTTACCTATGGAAGTCAAAAGGTATCTGAATTAGACCTATGGCATAAAAGGCTAGGTCATTTCAATGAGAGAGCTATAAAGGAAATGTCAAAGAATCAGGTGGTGCTTGGATTGCCAAATATTGAAGGGCAACATATGGTGTACAAGTGTGAAGCTTGTCAATTAGGTAAAGCACATAAGAGTTCTTATAACAAATCAGGGTACAAGCATTCAAATATGCTTGAATTGGTTCATACAGATGTATGGGGTCCCTCAAGGGACTATAGCATAAATGGATCCAGATATTATGTGTTGTTTGTTGATGATGCAACCAGGTGGATTACTTTGTATGTAATCAAGGATAAATCAGAAGTTTTCAAGACATTCAAACATTTTCATGCCTATGCAGAAAGGATTACAGGGCAAAAGCTCAAGAGGTTAAGATCAGATGGAGGGGGAGAGTATTTCTCTCAAGAGTTTGATGATTATTTGTGGAATGCAGGTATCAAAAGAGAAGTAACTTGCAGGTACTCTCCTCAACAGAATGGAGTAGCAGAAAGGAGGAATAGGACTCTTGTAGAGTTTGCAAGAGCCATGATGAAGGAAAAGAATTGTCCAAATTACTTATGGGCAGAAGCCATTAACACTGCAACATATCTTGTGAATAGGTTGCCTTGCAAAGCTTTGGATGGAGGAACCCCTTATGAAGCATGGTGGGGTAAGAAGCCTAGTCTTGATCATTGTAAAGTATTTGGATGTATTGCATATGCTTATGTTCCTTCACAATTAAGACATAAGCTAGAACCAAAAGCAGAGAAGTATGTGTTTATTGGATATGATGATAGACAGATGGGTTACAGGTTGTGGAGTCCATCCACAAAGCAATTTCTTGTTACTAAAGATGTGACATTTGATGAGTAAAACACATGGTATACAGGATCAACAAGTGATTTTGCAGGTGTTGAAGAAATACAAAGAAAAGGAAAGGCAAAGGTAAAAGTATGTGAAGAAATTGTTGATGAAGTTGACTCTAGATGTAGAGTGCAGGATCATGTAGAAGAAGGGCCAAGATTTGATCCAGAATCAAATGAGGCTGAAACTTCAAGAAGTGCAGAAATCAGAAGATCTACAAGGGAAAGGAAAGAACCTATAAGGTATAGTTATGATACATCTTTTCTAACAACAAAAGATTATGCCTACATTGTGAAGACAGAAGAAGATCCAACCACTTATGAAGAAGCCAAAGGTAAACAGAATTGGGAGAAGGCAATGCAAGAAGAGTATGATGCTCTACTTGAAAATGAAACTTGGGAACTAGTACCAAGACCAAAGAATCAGACTGTCATTGGATGCAAGTGGGTATATAAAACAAAGAGGTTTGCAGATGGTAAGGTGTCTAGATATAAGGCTAGACTTGTGGTCAAAGGTTATGCCCAAACTTATGGGGTAGATTATGATGAAACCTTTAGTCCTGTTGCTAAGATGTCTACAATTAGGACATTGATTGCTATTGCAGCTTGCAAGGGATGGAAATTATCACAATTGGATGTGAAAAATGCATTTTTAAATGGATACATTGCAGATGAAGTATATATGGAGCAACCAGAAGGCTTCATGGAATCAATTGGATCAGATTATGTGTGTAAGCTCAAGAGAGCTTTATATGGGTTGAAGCAAGCCCCAAGAGCTTGGAATTACAGATTGGTTAAGTTCTTGAATGAATGTGGATTTCAAGCATCAAAGGCAGATAGTAGCTTGCTAGTGAAGGCAAGTGAAAATGGATACATTTACATGTGCATTTATGTTGATGATATTATTGTTACAGGAACAGATGCTCAAGGAATCAATGAACTCAAGAAGCAAATAGAGAAGGAGTTTAAGATAAGTGACTTGGGAAACTTATCTTATTTTCTAGGAATGCAGATTGTGTATACTCAACATGGAGTATATGTTTCACAAGAGAGATATTTGAAGAATCTCCTAGTCAAGTTTAACATGGAAGATTGCAAGACCTCAACCACTCCATTGGAGGTAAATCATAAATTAAGCAGGTATGGAGGTGAAGAATTCAATGACATGAAGAAATATCAGAGTTTGGTAGGTAGTCTAATCTATGCTACCTTGACAAGGCCAGATCTATCATATGCAGTAGGTGTGTTGTCACAATTTATGCATTGTCCAAAGAAGACTCATTGGATTGCAGCCCAAAGGGTACTCAGATATATCAAAGGAACCCTAAGTGAAGGTTTGTATTATGGTTTCACTTCTGACACAAGAATCAAAGTGTTTAGTGATGCAGATTGGGCAGGTGACTCAGATGATAGAAGGTCTACTCATGGATATCTCTGTTATGTTGGAGATAAGTTAGTTTCTTGGTGTTCAAAGAAGCAACATACAGTTGCTTTATCATCCACAGAAGCTGAGTATAAGGGAATGGTAGAAGCTGCAAAGGAAGTCATATGGTTGAAGACCTTGATGAAAAGCTTTGAGACTGATCATAGTACTCCAATAATTTTTGGAGATAATATGAGTTCTTTGTATTTGGCAGCTAACCCTGTTTTTCATGCCAGGACTAAGCATATAGAGATTCAGTATCATTTCTTGAGGGAAAAGGTACTTGATAAAGAGATTGAAGTGATGTACACTCCAACAAAAGAACAGGTGGCAGATATGATGACAAAAAGTTTGGATGGACCTAAGCTACAGAGATTCAAGGAGATGGCAGGAGTAAAGAAGAATAGAATAATCACAATTAGTGATTGAGGGGGAGCTGTTGGAGCAAACCAATCACAAATTGGTGATTATACAGATCTTGGAGAATGCTTATGGTCAGAATGAAGCAAAGAAAGACACTTGTAAAGTGAAGAAGAATTCAGGATGATGTCTTGTACACATATGTACATATAAGTGAAGAATCTTGTAAGCTAAATATAGTTAAACCCTTAGGATGATAAGGAGTAGAGTCATAGACGCGAGATGAGTCTAAAGTCGTGTATATATAGGATAATTATGACAAGAAATGTATGAGAGAAAGTAATAGAGTCATTTTGTAGATGACAATTTTCAGGAAGATGTGTGGAGAGTTTTTTCTCAGAAAATAGTGACGGGTTTTTCTCTGAGTGCTCTCTGTCTGATCACGTGGATCAGAAATCCTTTTGTACACATCTAATTGAGAAGCTAATGAAGCTATGTCTAGAGTTTCATAATCTAATTCCTCTCCTACCGTGAGAATGATCATTAGGAACATTCATATGTAGAATGTGAGAACTGAAGCCTGAAAGTAGCGCACTTTTCCGTCTCAGTATTTTGATCAGATCTGAGTGAATACTGTAAAGTTTTTGATGAGTGAGCACTTAAAATTTAAGTTAGAAGATAAGGAAGCTATGGCTAAAAGCATTTAGCAAAACGGGTTTCAGATTGGGAGAAATCAAGTTAAGAAGTTGGCTGTGTCGAAGGCGCAACTTCTGAGAGTCATTTTCTGACATGTATTTGATCTTAATGATCAAATTAAACTTTTGATGATTAGTTTTGAGAACTAATGGCTAGTATGATTGCGCAAAGGTATTGCTAATACTTGTGCATCATTTACTTGAAGAAATTTGAAGATTTGTGCAGGTAAAGAAGTTGATATCTGAAGCAGATTTTCTGAAGTTGACACTTCTTCACTCAGAGAAGTGTTGCTTGAAGTTTTGGTAAAGAAGAACATTGTTTGTGTAAAGTTTGGTTTATAACTGACATAGAAGTGTTCTTAAGTCAGTATAGATCAAACCTTTGGAGATTAATAGGTCTCCAACACCCACTGCGCCTCGTGTGGCAAGAGGCTCTCTCTTTCGGTGCCCTCCCTAAGTGCCTGAATAATGGCGTCATCAAGTTAATCCACAAACGGGGAGATAAGAACAAAATTGAAAACTGGCGTCCGATTACCATGCTCCAAACAGGATACAAGATAATTGCAAAAGTTATCACCAATAGAATCTCTTGTCATTTAAAGTCATGGCTGTGCGAGGACCAGAAAGGTTTTATCAAAGGTAGATCTATACTTGAAGCAATTATCGATATTTGGGAAGGCCTTGCTTTTGCTGAGGAGTCTGCTCAAGATCTGGTATTCATTAAGATCGACTTCGACAAAGCGTATGACAGATTGGAATGGGACTTTATTCTTCAATCATTGAAAGACCTTGGATGCAGCCAAAAGTTCACGAAGATGGTTTCCACTCTTCTTGGAAATGCTTCAACTAGAATAAACATCAACGGTAAGCTCTCTGAGCCCATTCGTTTAAAAAGATCAATTAGGCAAGGCTTCCCTCTGGCTCCATTACTATTCGCTATCGCCTCGAATGGACTCAGCTGCCTATTAAAGCATCACATGGACGCTGGCAATCTCAAGGGTCTTTCCTTACCTCTAAATCAAGGCCAAATGATTGTGAGACTTTTTGCTGATGACATGAATGCCTTTGTGCATAACGATATAAACAGCATTGAGGTGTTTTGGTGGTGCCTCCACACCTTTGGTGTGGCATCAGGCTCAAAAATCAACCATGCTAAAACTGCTTTTAGAGCAATCAGCGGACCTACTCCCCAATTGTTGGTGGATCAGGGGTGTCAAGTTATCCCTAGCGGTCAAGTCTTCCGTCTCCTTGGCATTCGGATGGGTTTTGACATCTCAATGGACCAACGCTGGAACTGGGTGCTATCCAAGCTGGATAGGAAGCTGAATCAGTGGAAAGGTATGCAAGTCAACCTGGCAGGACGTGCTATGGTTGTTAACACATTTATGTTTTCTACAATTATTTACTTTATCTCGTGTTGGAGACCTAAGGAGAAAGACTTGGCCAAAGTGGAAAGAATCTGCAGGAACTTCCTTTGGACTGGGGACCCCAACAGAAGGGGGATTCCCAAAATCAAATGGGAAACTTGCATTAGCCCTAAAGACTCAGGGGGCTTGGGAATTTTGGATATTGTTGGGTTGGCTGACAAGCTGGCGGCAAAATGGCTTATCAAGGCCTGGAGCAATAGGGAGTCCTCTTGGGCTAAATTGATCTTCAGAAACACGGAAGACCTTACCTTTGTTGGCCACCCTGGTTGGAAGGACATAGGGATTCTCACGCTTTTGTTCTCCCCCCACCCGGTCTTCCCTAAAGGCTCTAGCCTCGTGTGTTCCTTATGGAAGAATTGGAACAAGGCCAAACAGTTCATCAGAATCAGTGATGATTGGAAGTGGGTGGTTGGCATAAGACAAAATGACTCTATTTGGTTCCCAATCAGTGGCATTCGGGGGGTGGAGTCTTGGAACCTCCAAACTGCAAGGCGGTTATGGAACAAGGGGTTCAAACAGTGGAAACAGCTCTGGAAACAAGAGACCAGCCAGTGGATTAGGTTCGAAGAATTGGATCCGAGACTTAGCGTTACCTTTGAGGAATGGACTCTTCTTCAAAGCAGGTGTTTAGCCTGGGACCGCTCAACTACCCGCCTTCTCTGCGGTCAGGATCTTCCTTGCTTGGAGGGCCTCAAATGGAGCAATGGTAAGAAGCTATCCAGAATCTCGAACTTCAAAGGGGATTTGGATGTTCACCACACCCTTAACAAGAGATGGTGCCTTGCTTGGACCAAACTTCGGTGGGAGCTAAAATTCCTGTCTATTTGGCACCCCCTAATTGAGCTCAAAAAGTCCGTTCTCATGTGGCAGATCTTGCATAAAGGAATCTGGACCAATGCAAGGGCTAACAAAATCTGTGGTGTGCAGCCATGGTGCAAGCGTTGCCATCGGTGCATCGAAGATTTAGCTCACCTGTTCTTCGACTGCCCCAAGTCCCGTGTTATCTGGCATCACGTGACCCGAGTATTGAGACTCACGAGTCAAATCAACTGGCAACAAGTGATGTTGGGTGAGGCGATCGGCTGCTCATCGAGGCTGTGGAATGCCATCAGAGGTGAGGCTCTTTGGAAGATTTGGAGGGAGCGTTGTGCTGTCAATTTTGGCCAAACTCCTAAGGAATGGTCGATCGAGAAATCCTTGTTTCTCCTTGGTAAAAGAATCTCCCGAGTCAAGAGATCGCCACCGTTTACACATCACTGTATTTATCTCCTCGAAAACAACAAGTTGAAACCCAAATGGGTCCCACATGAGGGTGATGATAATGTTATCGGCCTCATTTGTAATGCCTAGCTTGCCATACTCCTCCCCTGCATTGTGGGATTTGGGGGGTCCCATGGGCACTAGTCCCATTCACTTGTAACTTTTTCTCTTTATTATAATTAAAGTCCGGGAGATTAGGCTAAGGCCGAACTTCCTTTATTAAAAAAAAAAAAAAAAAAGCAAAAGCTACATGTATGTTGCATCTTATTGTCAAATGAGTTCAAGAAGAGTAACATAAAAATGACAATTACTTGTTAGTAGTATCGTGAGTGTGCTTTCAGGAAACGACTATAAGCTAAATAGGAGAAAAAACAAGAAAGAAAGATCCACTCAACCGCTCACGCGACGATGATGCAAATCTTGTAGCTGCAAATGAACAAATGATGGATGCAAAAGTTGCATGCCCAATCCCTGAGAGGAGAATGGAGGTAAATTTTTTCTTCATGTCTTAGTTTGCTTCTAATTTCTTTTTCATATCTTTGAATTTCCTTTTCATATCTGAATTTGCTTTTAATTTTCTAGAGTCCCGATTGAAGGAAAATATTACCATTATTGATTTCCATCTCCAAACACCGGAGCCGATGGTAAAGATTTTCCCTTCTTATCCTTCAAATGTTAAGTATTTCTTCTTGGGCCTCGATAAGAAGAACTTCGGATCGTTTCACCACTATCTTCCAACACTTAGTCTAAGAGGGATAACTTCTAAAGGGCTCACTCCATGTAGAGAAGATCATCTGCTCAATGGAAGGAAGTGAGCGGACTAAGGGAACAACATGAAACCAAGGAGTCTTTCTGTGCCAAAGATGAGGTTTGAAGATGAGAATCATTGGGTAGTGGTTAGATAAAACTAGGCCCACACATTGTGAAAGGGATGGAGGGACCTTTTTGTCGAAGATGTTCTACGAAATATAACTTTGTCCACACTTATCAAGTTTGGATAAAACATACTTTGCAATAGATACAAGTGCAACGCTATATGGCTAATTGTAAATATGTTCAACACAAAAGGACAAAGTTCTCTATACAAATATTGTGCAATGAACAAAATGAGATCACCAATTTTTGTGCGATCTGGAGACTGTGAATGAAGGGATGTGGTCGATGCTAAAGAGAAAGAACGAGCCTCATCTAATACCACTTGTTGAAGTTTGAAACTCTATGACAATATACAAGTAACACAAGTAGAGAGAAGAAGAAGCTTGAAGAACAACACAGTGCTCAATATATTGCCAAATGAATGTACAAAGATAAGCCATCCATTAGGGTTGTAGGTGCATATAAAAGCCAAGGCCAGA